>JBAMJV010003390.1:0-227541 GCA_037951105.1 Echinarachnius parma | reverse complement strand
ATAATCTCTCTATTTAATCATTATCTCAATAAAACATCACAGGCATAATTTTGTTTGAAAAATGGTTGAAACCAATAGAGAGCGCCCTTTTGAGTTTTAATGGCTGTTTTTAATCATTACAGGCTTCTTACTTAAGCGTTGTGTTTAATAGCTGTTTGTCAATGATTACACGCGTTTTACTTAGTAATTTGTAATTTCAATACCTTTCGAGCATGGTGGAGTTATAAATATTTGTTTGTAATGTTATTGTGTAGGTTTTGTTTACTAAAGCTCAGCCTTACCAAACTGTACTACCCCTTTAAATTTATGTTGGTTGAAATAATTAATAATTTACATCCCAACCTGTCAATCGTAGATATTTTTTGAACGAAAGAGAAATTCGAAAAATCGAAACCGGTTACATGTTGTATCGGTAATAAGAATACAACTAGGTATGAATGAACCACTAAAGTACTCGGGGTAAGAAGAATACAACTAGGTATGAATGAACCACTATAGTACTCGGGGTAAGAAGAATACAACTAGGTATGAATGAACCACTACAGTACTCGAGGTTAGAAGAATACAACTATGTATGAATGAACCACTATAGTACTCGGGGTAAGAAGAATACAACTAGGTATGAATGAACCACTATAGTACTCGGGGTAAGATTTGAGGATTTGGACAATGTTACTAGATCCCTTTAAAATATATATTGGTTTTTAATTTGTATAGAGTGCACTTCAAAAATAATGATTATAACTTAGAATTGCAAGAGCTCGTACACTTCGAAACGAACCAACGTACTTCTGTTTTTTGTTTATTTTTAAAATTTGTTAAAACAGCTTTAATAGCCACAATATACTCCGTAAGCAATGGCTTACTTTCACAATATCAGTACTGAATTTATAAATCATGCGCATCGATAACATATACCAAAGTGACTTTTGAATTGATTCTGTTAATTTTTTTACCCGATATTAATTTAAGAAAACAAAAAAAAAACACCTAAAATTGAATGAAAATAATTTAATCATTGAGGTGTGTTATTAGCGCCCTCGTCTGTTTTTGATGCTTCCTCCTACATTTTCTAAAACACCACCTGTCACCACCCTACACCCTGCAGCCAATGCATCGAGCCACCTCATCAAGCAGTGTGAAGACCAGAGTGTTGGTGGAGGACCCTGCTTTATACCATCATATCACACGTCCCTGAGATTCAACCTGGACTGCACAGTGTCTGGCTTCAAGCCTAACGTGAGTGTGATCTGGCGGGACGCGGCTGGGGTGGCTGAGGCGCCTGTAGTACCACCCGTCCAACAAGCCCTGGAGGACGGCACATGGAAGCTGACTGTCACTATCACTGTGGATGCGAAGAGTGGATCTAGTAAGAACTTGACGTGTGAAGCAGAGAGGAGGACTCCGTACCCCTGGCGCTCGTCCAGATTGGTCACCGTTCTTCCGCTGCCAGGTACATGATCATACTTGCTGGGACGCATGTATTGCGAAATATTAATATCTGTAAGAAATGTAACACCCATAATATTAAATAAATGCTTTATGGTTTTTAACAAATATCTGAAATAGTATAACATGCTAATTTTGTAATTTAATTTTGCCATAGATGTTCCCCTTATGTTTATTGTTTCTTATGTTTAATACGGTAAGTAGTACTTTGTGCATATTATTTGGCAAAACATTGAAGGGGTGTTGGCCAACCAATGCAAGTAGAGCTGGAACATAAGATATTGCATAACAGAAATTATCCGAGGGAGTGTAATTGATATGTCGGAATTGTGATGGTTCTGGGCAAATGTTCTTCATTCCTATTTATCATATAAAGTTCAATAATTTTTAAGAATTACTCAATTTCTTCTTCTTCTCCATCATCTTCATCTTCTTCTTTGTTGTCATTTTCTTCCTCTTCTTCTTCTTCTTCTTCTCTTCTTCTTCTTCTTCTTCTTCTTCTTCTTCTTCTTCTTCTTCTTCTTCTTCTTCTTCTTCTTCTTCTTCTTCTCTTCTTCTTCTTCTTCTTCTTCTTCTTCTTCTTCTTCTTCTTCTTCTTCTTCTTCTTCTTCTTCTTCTTCTTCTTCTTCTTCTTCTTCTTCATCTTCTTCTTCTTCTTCTTCTTCTTGTTCTTCTTCTTCTTCTTCTCCTCCTCCTCCTCCTCCTTTTTCTTCTTAGCTGATTATTTTGTCACTCTATGTGCAGGATGTCAATTCATTTATGTACATTATATTTAACGTATTTCCTGATTCAACGTGGTTAATGTTCCTCAGGGCCCACCCCCACCCCCACCCAGGCCAGTCAGAGAGGAATCAATGCGGTAGGGGCGTCTTTCCTGGCCATATTCATCATCATCCTCATCCTCGCCATTATCTTGGGTCTGGTCATCCTAGCGCACAGGAAGAATCGGCTTCCTAAGCAAGGTATCTGTACTGCATAGTATAGTACAGTATGTGCATTTCTTTATTTTTGGAGCTTTTGCTATTGTATTTGTTATGCTATTCTGAAATACTGGTGTCGGTACGACACGTGCTCCAACTTCCGTAGCACTATACAGTGTACACATTGCGGGGGTTTCATGTAGCCAGGTTACTAAATGGTATCCCATGACAAATCAACTAACTTAATTATTGTTATTTTTATTTCACATTGTCAGTTATTGTACAATATTGATGAGTTTGTTCCATTTGATAATTGTTTGATGATATGCTTGTTCCCTCAGTGTCAGAGGTCATTCAAATGATACCGTTCCTCAAGAAAGAGAGGGAACTGACTCCTGACGAACAGGAAACAGAAGGCTGCTGGGTAAATCAATCTTTTTAATTTTCCTGTATCCTACATCGTTTTCACTACACAAAATACATCATAACACATATAACAGTGGCGTAGCTACGGGGGGGGGGGGGGGGGGGGGGGGGTCATCGTTTGGCAAAAAAAAAAAAATACATGTCGAAGACCCGAAATGAAGCCAATGTGTCTATATCATTCATTATTATCACGTTTTATTAAATGTGTGATGATAATGACGTATCAATGATAATAAAGAACAACCTAACAGTCGTTCCCTAGTAGCAATAGCGCACCTATATCAGTTTGAAGAATCCTTCCAAGTGGGAGGCAGAGGGCATCCCTTCAGCTACTGTGCGCCTTATGCGAATTGTCAGTCCCGCGCGCGAGGATCGACGCTCCGTGAATATACGCATTTCAGTAGAGCGCGTAGGCCCTAGCGCATGGTAAATCGTCCCTCCAGGGGCCTCATGCTGCCTCTCGTTTTTTTTTATAGAGCACCAGTCATCTTCTCCAGAATCGACATCTGGATCAGTTGAACATATGCCTACTGACCCTAACCCAAGGGACCAGTGTCGTGGGTCTAGTCACCCGGTACGTGAAAAATGGACGACAACAGGCGGGGGACGGGGGAAGGGGGACATGCCTCCCACATTTTCATATGCATACATTATGTATGTTTGATTCCATAGCTTGAACTATACGAATCATATATTCTGTCTCGGGTATGCACCAAATCGCACAATTTAAAGCCCCAAATATACAAAAGCTAATCTACAGTGGGAGGGGGACACCCCCTTATTTGGGGAGGGTGTGGGGGACACCCCCTCCCCCGCTTGGTCGCTTCGCTCCCTTGCCCCACCCCTTCTTGAAAATTATCCTTCTACATCAAGCACATCATTTACAGATCCACTTAACCAGACAGATCTGAATTCAAATGTACGCCAGAAACAACAGTTCCACCAGGAGATACACATTGGATCAACAGCGCGTGTTTTAGTGTGTTCACGAGCGTAGATCCCAGGGAATGGGGATATATCCCCCACTTTTTGATGCGGGAGTGGCCTGTACAAGTACCAACATCTCCCACCTTTTTTCGAAGCTAAATCTTTAAAAAATCTTACAAAATGCATAACAATAACAATAATAATAGTAATAATGATCAATGATAACCATACTTGTGATATCTTAAACACCAATTTCAAAATTTCTCCACGTGGGAGGACCCTCCCCCAAATAAGTATAGACATGCACGGACAATGTGAGCGTATTTGAGTCTGGTGTGTGTATAGGTTTGATTGTGTTTGTATACTATGTATAGCGGTCTAATCATGAGGGAGATGATTTAAGTCATGATTGCTTTAATTTTAGTATCATCAAATTTCCTTCCAAGGTATGCACCAGATTGCATTATTTCGAGTGAAAATTTTTCAAAAGCTCCCTACCGTGGGAGGGGGGACACCCCCCTCCCACACCCTCCCCCAAATAGGTATAGACATGCACGGAAAATGTGAGCGTATTTGAGTCCGGTGTGTGTGTAGGTTTGATTGTGTTTGTATACTATGTATAGCGGTCTAATCATGAGGGAGATGATTTAAGTCATGATTTCTTTAATTTTAGTATCATCAAATTTCCTTCCAAGGTATGCACCAGATTTAATTATTTCGAGTGAAAAATTGCAAAAGCTCCCTACCGTGGGAGGGGGGACACCCCCCTCCCACACCCTCCCCCCCCCCCCCCCCCCCCTCGGCCGCTACGCTCCCTCGCAATTGTGCCCCCCCAATCCGTTGGCCCTCGCTACGCCACTGACATATAACATTCATGGCAATGATTTCAGTGTTTATCTGTTGACCGGGGTAATAATAATCGTGTAAAGCGCTATGATCCACACGGGAATAGCCCTATATAAATGGCAGTTATTATTATTATTATGGCAAACGGCCTGATATAAAGTTATATATACATTGGATGGGCCTCTTAATTTACTTGAATTGCAATTCGTAAACACGAGAATATCATAAACTTTGTAATGTTTAAAATGATGATATTTGAATGTCTTGCCATCGTTTCCTGTTGGTCTCCCAGCCACTTAATGCATTTGAAAATGTCCCCGTAGGGTTGAGTAAAGCATTGTAAAATATAAATCTGCGAAACATCAATTTATTATTATATCCAGATGAAAGGGCGACGAAGGAAAACAAGAGGGCTGAGTTGATAGAGAAGATCACGTCATATGAGGCCGGGGAAGCTGCCAACATTGACCTACCAGAAGCACTGCATGATACGAGGCCTAATATTAACATGTTTGGTCAGATGAGCGCTGGCAAATCGACCTTCCTCAATTCTCTCAATTACGTGCTCACGGGTAAGCTTATGGGTTATCGACATAATTTTCATATTGATTTTCGTAATATTTCTAATCGATTATAAATCTAAACAAGCAACGAAATAGGGTTTCCTCGGGATTCGAACCCTAGACCGGATGTTGTAATGATTTTAGTGACATGGTCAATTCGATAGAATGTATTATTTATCATAACTACAAGAACTTTTCTTTCGTCACAAATTAAGCAGTGCTATAACCACTGATAGATATTTTCGAATATACATTTCGATACGCATATGCCAATTGAATGCAACGATTCACGTCCTGCAGACATCGTAATCACGTTCTGTTGGACTCTAACTCACAAGATATTACGGTATTGAGATTGTATATTATATGACATTCCGGCAAATCTCGATACTTTACGAACAAATGATAGTAATTTTGTATTCACGGTGTGACTTTGCTTTATTTTAAATAACTTAGATTCTCATGTAATTAACACATTTCCTCTTATATCCTACATATGTTCTCCATAGGGGAATTCAAGGTGGTGTTTGAAGTCGGAGGGAAAGAGACTGGAGGAGGCAAGACCCGAGAACGACTTCAGCTGCAGATAAAGGACACACATTTCAACTTGGTCGACAACCGCGGAATGGCTAGCTTCTCGCTGGATTTCATGGATGACGTCATGCGACAAATTCGTGAGTATAGTCCAGTCACGTCATCGATAATTCAAAACGATACGTCCGATGGAAAGGTTGACATTATTGATATACTACTCAACCATTTACGATTTACCCATTCATCTAGACATCTACAATAATACGTTTGTGATCATGTGATGAGAGGTATGGTTCAGATGATCTATGTGAGTTAAGCCCGATAAGTATTTTATGAGAGTACATGCCTATAATCTGAATATAAAATTCACGTATAACCTGAAGTAAATTGCTACCTCATTGTTGTCATATAATTGTTGAATAGGTGGAGAAAGCGGTGTGAACCCGGAGGACGCCATCCTTCGGCAAGATAACGAAGAATGCCACTGTCCCATCTTCGTCTACCATGACTCATTTGTCACGTGAGTACATCTGTTCCAAATCCTGAAAACTTACTTAGAACTCTAGTGGATCCCTAGAACTCTAGTGGATCCCTCTCGATGTAAAGAGTGTGATTCAGTATAGGCCTACCATTTGTATGTTTAATTTAGTATATGTGATCAGTGTGATATCTTGCTTTCGAAATGTACGTAATGTATATCTTTATCTTATTGGTCCAGGTCTGAGAGCAGAAGAGAAGCTTTTGCATTTATCGACAAATTTGTTCAAGAACTTCACGGATACTATGGTAAGTCCTTTACTACATTAATGCGGGCATTAATGTCATACACAATATTTGTCCTCTTTGTCATATAAAACATGGACATTTTCATTAGGTTTAGTGTATGTATTATTTGTATTAATTTTTTAATATTTACTTCTGTCTAAAAGGGGAAGTTGCCGATTGGTCTACAACCATTTGGTCTACTGGAAAATTGATAAAGTCAGGGACTATGATTATGGTTAGTGGTACTGGGTTACGGATTATGGTAAGGTTAAGGACTTTATGGTATGGTTTGGGTTAGGGATCGTTTTGGAAAGTTGGGAAATTTCAGAGTTGAATGGTAGGCCTGGTAGACAGAATGAGTTGTATACCATCTAGGTGTAGACCAACTTGGTGTAGACAATCGAACATAAACCCCTAACAGTATGTATGAATTGTGAAAAAGCATTTTAGTTCTAAAAACTTAGATATGTAATTTTGCACTTAAAGGTAGTGTTGAGTATTGGTATTGCTTGAAGTGCCCCTCGATATTTTGTGTGAGATAATGAAAAACTGACTGTCAAATTCGAAAGAACATACAATTTTTAATGACAGAATGAACTTTATTGATCAAAATCGGTTCAGAAACGGCTGAAATATCCATAAATATATTTGTATTCAAAATGTTTTTCACCGGCAATCATCGGGCGATATTTTAGACTTTTCAGAAAAATTTCAAAAAATGCTCGAAGACTACTTTGAAAAAAATCAGTATAGGTTTTTAAAAAGTCGTTGATGATTTTTTTTTTTGGGTCAAAATCGGTCCAGAAACGGCTGAAATATCAATAAATATATCTGATCCTATAATTATTTGGGGGCCCAAATAATTAGATGGTTTTTCAAAAAATTACAAAATGCTTACACTTTTTCAAAAATTTTCAAAAGCGTTTTTTTAAAATATTTGTTGATGATCTCTCTATTTAATCATTATTTCAATAAAACATCACATGCATAATTTTGTCATAAAAATGGTTTAAACCAATGCCTTTTTAGAGATCGTCCTCTTGTGTTTTAATGGCTCTTTTTGAATGATAACAGGCTTTTACTTAGTCGTTTGTAATTGTGTATACCTTTCGAGCATGGTGAAGTTATAACTATTACTTTGTGACGTAATGGTGCAGGTTTGGTTACCAAAGTTAAGTTTGACCAATACTCAACTATTCCTTTAACAGGTCGAAGCCCTATGATTATAATTACACATAAGGGAGAAATACAAGGCAGAGCAGAAAACGAGTTGCAAGATATCAAGGACCGTATGAAGACGTACGGCATTCCAGAGGATAAGATCTGGGCCTTCGAGAGTTACACGAAAGACAACCAGGAGGAAGACATTGACAAGGATATAGAACTTCTTGACTTTCTCTGGCAGTCTCTGGATGCATGCGATCGTAACATGAGTCACATCTCCAGGAAGAAGAACCAAACCGTCGTAGAAAAACCAAAACCGAGGAAGGAGGACCGAAAGAAGAAAGAGAAGGCGCCGCAAGAATATACAAACACTCGTTCAGACCCGACTCCGCCCGAGAGCAGATGTATTGTGATGTGAGGTGTAACAGAACATGGGAGGAGAACAAACGTCATCACTTACATGAATATGATAACATAATCTCCAAATAATATTAAGAGCAAATAACATTTAAGCTAGGTGACCATAGTGTAATAAGGACACACTTTGCATAACCAGCAGTGTGCTGCTAAGGGCACTACACACATTAATGGATAAATTGAATACATAATAATGAGGATAATTATACATTAAACAAAGAGAAGAAAATGGTAATAATAAAATCACCCTGTCAACATTACTGGGCAAGTGTGAAAGATAACACGTAGTTCAAACGTGTTTGGACGTACTAGTTTCTATGCATCATATTGTATTAAGATGATTAGGTTTTGAGTTCATTGCATTCTAATTTATAAGACAGCTTCCTATAGGAAAGGGAAATAGACTTTATTTTCACAGACACGTCTAATGACGTGGTATGATTACAATAATAGTTCGATAATCCATCAATAGTAAGTCTCTTGTAAATGCAATATTAGTTCAGTAAAAGTGGCAGGTAAATATCTATACAGAAAATACCCGTCTCTTCATGAGGTTTACTCTTTTATGTCGGACCCCTACCCCGTTGTGAGATGGGAATCTGAAGTGTTCGCGCTGTGTTGGTGGAATTCTGCCATAGACCCTGTAGTTAAGGCGGTCATTTTGTCTACTTTTTAGCCGCACGATATATACTCCGCAAAAAAAGAAACTGGACACTTGTATGAGACCAAATATTTCGTATTCATTAACGATAAAATATATGATATTGTATATCAAATTAAAGATAAAATTACCCTCTTCAATATTCGCATGAAATCCAGATGAAATCATTCATGCATGACTTATCACGGTCAATTAACCACACCAAGGTCTGTTTTCAAAAATAGCAAAAATGGAACATCCACTCAACCATATAAATGTTGATAAGCATAATGTAAAACGCTATATTCATGAGATGGCATAATTTTTCATTACAAATGTGATCTTTTCTATCTTCATCTCAATAAAAAGTATAAATGAAGACAAATTGTGAACGTTATAGGTGTTATTTTCATCCAAAAGTAACAAAATGGGGAATTCCATGGCAAAGCTTTATTAGTCAAAATCACAGTTTGTGCCCTTATTTCAGCATGGAAATGGACTAAATTCTTCTCAAGAATTATACCGTAGTCCAAAGATCTTCAAAAGCTGAAGTCACCCTTGGTCAAACAGTTGGGCAGTCTTTAACATTACATTTCTCTAGGTAAATATGGTTAAAATTGCAGGGGACACATGAAATAGACACGCTTCATGCCTGTAATACAGACCAGTATGATAATGTTCTCATAACCGGGCCCTGTTTTATTGACAAATTTGTATTTCCAGAGTTTGTTCATAACAATAAAGTTGAATAATGTCATAATTTACTTGCCCCGCTCATCTTGTTTTAAGTGAAACGCTTACTATCACTTCAGTCGAATGGTGTGGTCCTCCATTGTTTTGCTATTTTTGAAAACAGACCTTGCTAGTGCTAATTGACCATGGCATTTCATGCATGAACGATTACACCTTTAAGTTATACCCTGCATGTAGAGGACTAAATTCCCGGCTTTAATTTGATATATTTGATATATGATCATGTACACTTTATCGTACATTAATATGAAATATTTCAACTTATAAAAGTGTCCAGTTTCTTTTTTTTTGCGGAGTATATATATGGGAGGTTATGTGTTCAGTGCTAATTTTGGCGAAATTATACACATTTGCCAAAAATTTGGCCAAAATTTTGCTCCAAAAGTCATACATATTTTCAGTTGCATAGGCGGCTACTAGTACTAGATACGGAATAACACAGGTTAAATGTACTAGATAACCTTGTCTATAAAGGTTACCTGTTTATAGCGCCCACACTTCTTGTCTGCATTGGATGGTCACTATACACAGTCAGGTTTGACTATGATTTTTATGGAACCTGTCTAATAAAAGATACCTGATTATAGCGCCCACTATCCTTGTTTCCTTCGGGTGGTCACTATACACTGTTTTATGAAAGTTGTCTATAAAGATCACCTGTGGTGACTTTACAAAGGTTTTACTGTATGTTATTTAATGAACTAGTCGATAAAGGTCACCTGTTTATGGCGGCCACTTTTCTTGTTTTCCTTTGTTAGTCATTATACACAGGTTTGACTGTAAAGTATATTTTGGGACCTGTCTATAAAGGTCACCTGATTATAGTGGCTAATATTTGTATTCTCTTTGGTGGTCATTATACATATGTTTCGTCTAATGAAACCACAGTGGCTAATATCCATAGAGCTATACAGCCCTATGGCTCTTTGATACGGCAGGCGATGCTAGGCAGTGTGGGCGATCCACATCTTGACCGCGAGGCATGCGGTTAAATGTGGCCGGGACACGCGTATAGCTCGCCGCCGTTCAATTCACCCCCTAGCCCTTTTTTTTTCAATGAAAACCAATTGACGAAAATTTGGCAAAATGATAAAATATTTGGCCAAATTTTGGCTAAAATGTCCCTATAATGCCACCATAGATTTCCTAGTCGGTTTGACTACCCTAGCGGAAGAATTCTGGATACCCGGAAGTGGGTCGATGTGAGATTTGGGAAGGCCGGCTAGTAGAGAATTACAATAATCGAGATGTGAGGATACACATGCATGAACAAACCGCGCTCAGTTGTAGTTTGATCCATTAGGTGTCTGGGGCTTATTGCAAGAAAGGGTCCTATCTCTAGGACGTCCTAAATGTCACGTGATTGTCATATGACTACGACTAAATTACGTACATAGGACAGTTATCCTAAACCTGTAAACTGTTGCAAGAAAGGCTCCTAAGTCGAAATTACGGAGTATTGATAGTAGCGGACAATTCCGTAGCCTTTGCCATGAACCTAATATATAATCAGTAAAATAATTATCAGCATAGGAGCCTATTGCTGGACGTTATTTGCGTTAGAATGACAAATTATATAAAACATACGCAGAACATATTACAATGTTCAGTTCTCATGCAAAGCAAAAGGGTAGCTGAAAGCGAACACACAAAAAAACATGAAATATATTATTCGGAAAAGATTCGCGTATGTTGCTGCTTGTGCCTATTTAAAGACACCATTAATAAGTATCTTCATCAAACAGACCCTATTATACATGTGAAAAATATTATACATATTTTCGCTACAATTAACTTATTTGATCAGCTACACTTTATCAATAAATATTACATTTGCCTGAAAAGTAGATGATCTGGCAAAAGGAAGACCTTTTACCTTTGAAATAAGAAATGAACAATATTTATATTCAAGAGAGGTCTTCTTTATCGAGACCATTCTATAAAGTATGGAAACTGCTTGTTCACGATATACGTTTCGTTTCCGATACTAGAAAACATCAGCCTTACAAACGTATATATTTTGTCTTGAAAGTTAAATTCATTTCCCCAATAGGCTAGTGGCGTAGCTGTAATTTTTTTCAGAGTCGGAGGAGGGGCCGGGCACCAGAAAGGCCTTACATTTGATGAGGAGGCAAAGGGAATTAGGATTTATTACTTCAGTGGTAGCATGGGCAAACATTTTTTTTTAAATTTGTATTATTTGTTTACATTTGTTTATTTGGATTGAATAATTGATTTGCGCATCTTGAACACGTAATCTGACTAACAATTAATTTCAACTTACAATCGATTGTATTTCTTTCTGCAACGGGGATGTGTAAAATGAGAGTAGAGAGATGTGATGTGAAAGAAACTTAGATGACATGGGCGTCGATCCTTACGTAATGTCGTTTGTTCAGCGGGGGATGAATTTTTACATTACCCCTACCCCCCCCTCCCCCCCCCCCCCGAACAATATGTATTGATAACAGATCGACGCCTATGGAACATGATGTAAATTAAATAAAGAAAAAAAAATAGTAAGTATTGATTAAGCCATAAATATGTAAGCATCGTGTAGTTGCGATTATAAAACCCTTAATCAGATTGGGGCTGGGCACTTACAAGTATAACCGATACATACAAACGAAAAATCTTTACAATCATATTCAAGCTCGCAATCATTTTTCATTACGGGGGAGGGGGGGGAATCATACATAGTTTACTTCATTTTATATCGTGTCCCCTTCTCACTGATTGAAATAACGCAAATTTTCCTTAAAACATGTTTACATTTGACCGATGATGGGGTTTGTTCCGATCACAAAATTAGGACAACTGTCCGACGTGTACGTAATTCAGTCGTAGTCACATGACAGTCACGTGACAGTTAGGACGTTCTAAAGATAGGACCCTTTCTTGCAACAAGCCCCTGGTCTTGCCACGTATGGATATACCCCATAATGCTAAACGGCATGAAGCCTTGATGTGATGCTGTAGGGTGTTATGCTTATCCAGGATGACGCATACATTTCTTATTCACTTAGAGCTCTGAATACCCTAGGACAAGATCCGGTAGTTAATTTGAGTTTCTGAATTGTGATGTTACATGGAGTATTTAGATCGTTGAGGCAGAGTTTGCTGCTAGTAGACCAGGCCCTGATGTCAGCCAAGCAGTTGGTGATTCCGTTTTGGAATGCTCATGGCTGTCTATTTGTTAAGTCGAATAAATGTGGGTATAGTCTGCGTAAACTGTGTGGTTGATAATGTCATGTGCGTAGACGATGAAACTAAGTAATCCGGTGTATAGGAGAAAGAGAAGCGATCCTACCACGGATCCTTGTGGAACTCTACATTTAAAGAGTTGGAATTCCCTTGACCATGACCATCTGCTTACAGTCGTGCAGGTATGAGTGAAACTATTTGAGGACTATTTCAGATAGAGCATAATCCTTCTTCAAGCGCTGCAGGAGACTTCGTAATCCAGTGTATCGAATACAGCAGCTAGAGTAGTCGAGGATAAAACAATCTCCTCTTCATCCTTGTCCACTGTCAGCAAAAGATCATCGAGGACCTTCAAAAGAGCCGTTTAAGTGAAATGGAAGTTGCGATAGGCAGAATTTTTCTCTGAAAACAGTTTTTGTTGCGCGAGATGACATATGAATTGGCTAGAAACAATCCTTTCCAGGACCTTACCCATAAATGTAGTAGAAAGATGAACTTTGGCAAATATAAACAACGAAAGAAATGTAGCGTTTATGTAATAAAATAGATTTGTACATACAAAACACAGTATTGCTGTGTGAATCTCTGTTTCCTTTGATGATTTTGACACTTAAAATAAGCTCAGATTCTCAAAGTATGTAAATAAGTTTACTCGATATCAAACCAAATTTATTATTTGTGTTGTTGCATCTATCTCGAACGCCTTCTGCTTTGACACTGGCGAATTGCTTCTTTTCTCAACTGACGTGTGATGTTATTTCCAAATTACATTGTGCAAACATATGAAACAAAATAATATATTTTGGTATTTGTGGATGTTTGATCTTATAATTGATATTGAACACTTTTATAGTAATTGACTTATTATTATATAATGCATAATTCAAACTGTTCTATATTCGACATATATACCCCTTTCGCATGTACAGTGTATCACTTTTCTTTACTATCATGTATGAAATATCATTTGTATAGAAACAATTTGCTTTTATTGTGCGATTAATCATATTAATAAAGGTGTGTGTACAAATAATTCGTGTTTGCTCAGTTCCTCTCTACTAAGAAAAAGTTAACAAGCCATGATACCTCATTACGAATCCTACAGTTTTATTTCTGGTCTATCCTCGTGTTTTGGGATCAAACAATCCATTGAAAAGAAAAAATTGAAACGTTAATTAGAATTTCTATTACCATCATTTGCAAAAGTTTAAGACCACCTGGGAATTTGTGGGTATTTCAATAATTTGGACTGCATTATTTTGTCGTATTGAATGATTACATAACATGTTTACTACAGTGGTAAGTAGCAAAAGAGTAATGGTCAGCGAAAAAATTAATATTTTTATTTCGGGGGCTCCATTTTTGGGGGCTACTTTTCCAACTTTCGGGGGTACATATTTCCAGGCTCTTTTTCGAATTTCAGGGGATATTAATAAGCTATAATGCTGTAAGTGATCATTTTATAAGCATTTGATCACAATCCAAACAGAAAAATCCCCCCCAAAATCTCGAAAATCCCCCCCCCCCCAAAAAAAAAAAAAAAATTCGGGGGCGAATTTTTTTTTCGGGGGGCGAATTTTTTTTTCGGGGGGCGAATTTGGGCATTTCGGGGGCGAATTCGCCCGCCGCCACCATGTATTTTTTTGCTGGTAATGGTATAAGCCCAGCAGTTCAAGTGTGATACAAAGGTTATGCGTAAAAAATAAAAGTACATGTCTGAAAAAATAAATATGTTTAACTTTGTTGTGTTTTTTTAGTTATTGCATTTTGGAAGGGTGGTCTTAAACTTTTGCAAATGATGGTATTTCAATTGTATAGCATAAATAATAATTCATAAATTCCTTATTCGCTTAAGAAATAATCAAAATGTTGACACAGCATAAATGAATCATCAGCAAAAATAATGCAAATTAGAGATTTTAACCCGATGGTCCTAGTTGGCTGCCTGACTACACATAGGTAGATTTTATGACGGCAACATCAATGAGAGGGACAGTATCTGGTCGTTAACAAGGTAGCCCCAACACTTATATTAAATGGTTGAATCCCTACACACAGAAACATGCCCACATATTCCCATATACAGTACCAAAATCCACACACAAACTAACACAAACACACATATACACACACACGCACATAAATTGTTAGTTGTTGCAATAGAATTATTGGCACATGAAGTAAGGAGGGATAATATAATTAAAGGGATACATTTTGTGGAACATGAAATAAGGCAAGTATTGTATGCTATGATATGACAATTTTTGTAAACGACATAGACTCAATAAGAAGGTTGCAATGTATATTTGAAGAATTTGAAAAAGTTAGTAGTTTAGATAGATAGATAAAGATAAATGGTATTTATTACTTAAGTAATGGCAGTTTCGCAAATGAATTGCACATTAATTACACACGTTGAAAATATAAACATTGTAAAAATCACAGAACATTTAATTAAAAATAATAAAATCGCGTCTTGTTACAATTGCCTAAATACCATAAACAATTAAAAATACAGTTAATGAACATAATTTATAAAAGAAAATGTATAAACACAATTATACTACCATGTGAACTGAACAAATTATATAACCGTTCTTTATATTGCAATGTTGCATTTGTGGGTATAGTGGAAAGATAACCAAATATAGCAGCAAGAGCAGTGTTATGAACAATTGAAAAGAAGAAAGTGAAAGAGAAGTGATAGGTGAGAAAGAAAGATACAATTTATTTAATGCTCGAGCGATGGACATTTAGTGGTATTTGGAATAATTATACACATTCAAAAATCAAATAGGCATTCAATATATTTCAAACATATTGGTACAATATACATAATCATTAAAAGAATTTACACAAATTAAAACATTAAAATTACAAATAATTTCAATGGATATAAACATGAGCAAATCAGCTTTTATTATACAGGCGAATCAAATTTGGTATAGGACTATTTTGCATGCGACTTGTTTTACATTTAAAATCCGGAATTTTCTTTGAGTTTCTAAGTGTTCTAGTACATTGTTTTGAGGGAAAAATTGTTTAGATTGATCAGTGAGTGATAATGTTTTTTGAAAGAACGTTACACATAAATCTTGGCGCCTTTTTATCTAGTGTTTGGAGTTGAGATTGTTCAAGTGCATTTGTGTAGTCATTATAATCCCTACGAACAATTTTCTGCAACGCTCTGTTTTGTTTTTCTCCAATCTCTCTTTTGCGCGAGTCCTCCACTCCAAACAGGACTGGCATATTCAAGTAAGGGGTTTAAATGTGAATAAGGAAGATACATTAAAAAAAAAATGTATATAGGCCTTTATTTGGAAAATTCGTTAGCCTAGGGCAGTAAACATAGTCCAGGAGCCTGAACATCCCCGTGGGATTTTTTGTATGAAAGCAAGCCACCTATCCAAATACCTCAAGGGCACCCTAATGAACAATAAAAAAACATGTTGGCAGTCTGACATCCCTGGAAGATGATAATTATGAAGGATGAAAAGAAAACAACAAAATAGTACTTGGTATAACTCTTTTTTTTTAGGGGTAGGTCAATGGTAGCATAGAGGGCGCTTCAAAAAACAATATTTTTGTGAGGTGATGACAAACTCAGTGTAGAATCAACAACAAGCATATAATGTTAATCATAGAACAAACTTTATTTGGTTGAAATCGGTTCAGAAACAGCTGAAATATTCATAAATATATAATTCATGACATATGTGACGGACAAACCTTTTTTCGATAATTTAAGAAAATATGATGAAATCCTAACACATTTTTTGAAATGTACCATACATTTTCTAAAATTGAATGAATATATTTCCCAAACATCACATTTACTATGATTCAAATTTTTGATCAAATTATGGTTTACTTGAGGTTTCTGGAGGACGCCCTCTTATGTTAACAACTCCCCTTTTAATGAAAACACCCCTTTTTCTTAGCCGTTTGTATGATTTTTTACCATTCAAGCATGATTGAATAATTACTGTTCGTTTTTACAATAACTGATGAGTTTAAGTTCCTAAAATGATTTGACCCAAACTATGAACTATTGCTTTAACGATAAACCATTTGTAGATTCATAATTATGTACAGAGGACATTTTTGACATACTTTAGCTACAATAATGTCATCATATGATAACAAACCAACCAATGCAACTTTAAATGGTTATTACCTTGTTGATAATGGCAAGATAGTAATAGACTGATATATGACCCACATAATAAGTATGCGATGACAAAGGTGTACAGAGGGAGGGGGTGTTTTGGGTGTTCAACACCCTCCTTTAGCAAACACAAAGGGTTTCAAACACATCCCAATTACCGTGCCCAATGAATGAAACTAAAACACCCCTTGAACAAATCCTGGGTATCTTTATGTACTATATGTTGCTGCAAAACTGGTGTAGGCGTATGGTACCAGGAATAATATCTGGCATTGCCCGAGTTTATTAAGCAAATCGACTTGGTTACAAATGACATATATTTGTCGATCTGACATCTGACATATCTTTGAAAAAGGATTGTCACACCCCTCACCGAGGTCACAGGTGCATAACTATGTGCAGTTGAGTCCTGCCTTGCGACAGGAGCACCTCGCATTGTCACAATTGGACATTGTACTTCCGCACTTCACCAGCTGGATGACCGCGTTTTGGTGCAGGCTGTTGCTTGGTCATCACAGGAACCCAAGCATCGTCTTCGAAGCTCCAGACATAGTCTGTGGAGACGGTACCTCTAGGTTCGGAACAGTGTCATTGTTCCAGACGATTGCTTGGTAGAGTGCCCTCAAGATAGCTTGTCGCAGTACCTCTTGTGTAGGCGACAACCTCTCTGACTCAGCCTTTCTCTTTGTGAAGAGCCACCATCTCAGCTTTTCCACCTTGGTATTTTTGCTCTCTGGGACAAACACCTTGCAGAGGAACTCTTCGAGACCATCATTTGGGCATCACTCGGCCTTGGCATGGTTCCTAGACTTGCCAGAGCAGATACCTCTTTGCTGTTATCCCGTGTCTCACGGAAGATCTTCCAGAATACAATTTTCCCCTGCCAGCAAAACCCCCGGTGTTGTAAGCTCAACTAAAGGCATGCAATACTGGCAAAGCAGCAGCTTGTTTTGGTCACATTGCTTCGTAGATTGGTCCCAGGGGGTGACTCGTCGCTTCGTACCTACTCCAGTTACGAAGTTGGCCTTGCTGCATAACTTTAGATACTGCCGGATTGCTAGAACGAAGACATCTGTATCGGGCGAGTGAATGTTGATGATGGAAGCCCCACTAGCAGTTGCGTCAGCAGCATGCAGGTTAAGTTTTGTGTCTACCTCTTCCTGCTGACTTTGAAGGTGGCTGACATTTGTGTGCGTAGCTCGGCACTGTAAGCCCCATTCGACAACCATCTGCTTCTGTTCTGCATGAGCCTTCACCAGCACCTTCTCGGCAAGATAGCCAGTGAGTTCCATCTTTGTTTTCACATGAGACAAGAGTTGTTTCAGTGGGAACTTTTCTATGTTTGTAACATCTGTTATGTGGTAGGAGATGACTGGGTGACCACCCTGCCTTCTCTCACGTGTGGCAGCCTTCAGAGAGGTAGGAACATCATATCGATCAAAGACCAGATGGACTTCATCGGCTTCACTGTATCTCTCCAGGATACGGTTCGTGAACTGAACAGCCAGCTGGTTACAGAATGAGATGTTGTCGGGCTTGGACTGGACATCTGCCATGGCATCGACAACGGCCACTTTCATCGATGCAGGTATGTTTCCAGGTTCTGTGTCATTGTCAGGAAGTGGAGTTTTCGCATCATGCGGTGTCACTTCTTGGCAGCTTCTCCAGGATGGCCATCAGGCTGCTCTGCGGGTGGCAGTGCAGCATTGTACCATCAGCGGCAAACATTGACCTTGGTACTACTGACAACTCGTGTCTGCCGACCGTTTGCTCCAGATTTATGCTGGGTCTGGAATTCGACACCAACAACATGCGGGTGAACATTTTGCGATCTTTTTTTGAGCTCCACTACCTTGTCTCTAGTATTGACTTTTAGTCGTTTCTCAGTTGTTTTCCAGGTCTGAAGCTTCCTCTTTTTTTTAAATTTTTATTGTGTCCCATACATTGACCTTTGTTGAACTGATGCGGTTGGTGACGAATTCCTCAAACAACTGCTGGCAAATAATGCTTTTACGGCACAGATCACCCTTGCTCTTCTCAGGCATGACTGCCTTCGTCACCTGGTTGAACAGGTTACAGCTTTCTTGTACGAATGAGTTTGTGAATCTTTCAATAGTGGTCATCATCGATTCAATGTTCTCATCTTGCCTTGTAACCACTGCAGCTAAGAGGGCATAGCGACTCGTCTGAGCAGGCGATGCAAATCCAGCGATGTCATAGGCTTCGTCGGCAAGTCTGGCCAGTTCTGGTGAGATTAAGAAAAACTTGGAGCGAGCGTAGGCATTCTGGGTTATACCCACAAGCCCCCAGCTACCTTCATGGAGCGGTCGATGTGTTCAAGTGGTTATCTGCCCCTACAGTACAGAATGACACACACTCATTCCTGTTCACTACCCATGAACTCCTGATAGATATCAGGGTCTGACTGTCTCGGGAGTTCCATGTCAGCCAGGTACAGTGGCATCAAACGTGCATAGTTCTGTTGTCCAGGGCGAAAAAGTGCTTTGTGAAGTTCTCCACTGACCGGATATGTAGGTTCCAATTACCGGTTCTGACAGATCTAATGAACATAAGCATCTCCATGATCATCTGCATATATTGGCGCATCACCATGGCAGGGGTTGCTTTCCATTTGCGGCATCAAACTGAGTCATCTTCTCTATCACCTTGAATGACTGGATTGCCTGTACTACGGAAGAGTGCGCTTCCTATATGTCTTCACAGCTGACATCTCTACATGACCGAGCAAGAGCTTGTGCTGCTTCTGTGAGTATTCCCTGTATATATTGGTGGTCGTGAAGGAACGCAGTCTGGTACAGATGGAACAGTGACTATAGAGTGACTACATGTGCTTTTATTGCTCTCCTTACATGTTTTCCCTCAAGGATCTGCTTCACTGGCATTGGTCCATACAAATCGGCTTCCGTCCAACAGATGTCGATCCCGCTGTTCTCTATGTAGGCGCCAATGCTGCGGAGCTGTGCCATCACGATGTGAAGTTCCCCAGGCCGCAGAATCAAGTGGTCCATGTCCTTGCGGGCCATCTGCAGCTGCTTTGCTGTGATCTCCCTTGATTTGGGCCTATACAAGATAGGCCCAAATCAAGGGAGATCACAGTTTTGCGATCTGGACCCATAACTTTAGCGCTGATCTCTTGGGCTTGCATGAGCACTGTGAGTAATGTAGTGGACGGTTTATGTGCAGGTGCAGGAATCAGTGGCGGTGTGCATACTCGTGTGGTTGGTAGTCTGGTACTAAGACGGCCTCTCCTCTAACCGTCCGCTGATCTGGAAGGGAACCATCTGAAGGTTGTGGAGGATCCCTTTTGAGGCTGATCGAGGCATAGACAGGGCTTTGTGGTTTGATAGGTGGCTTTGGACAGTCAAGCAGCTTGGTAGTTGCCCAGCTCATTAGATCTTGATTAACAGAAGTAAACAAACACATATATGCTACCTTGCAGTGTAGCTAGAAATATACGTCAAGTTTTCCACGCCAGTGTGACAGTAATAAGTGTCCGGTGCAATTAAATCCAGAGATATCTGTGCCAAACCATATTTTGATAAACAATTTGAATCATAGTGAATGTGACGTTTGGTTAATATAATCATAACATTTTAGAAAATGTATGGTACATTTCCCAAAATGTGTAAGGATTGTATCATATTTTCTTAAATTATCCAATAAAAGTTACTCCCTCACATATATCATGAACGATATATTTACGGATATTTCAGCCGTTTCTGAACCGATTTCAACCAAATAAAGTTTGTTCTATGATTAACATTATATGCTTGTTGTTGATTCTACACTGAGTTTGTCATCACCTCACAAAAATATTGTTTTTTGAAGCGCCCTCTATACTACCATTGACCTACCCCTAAAAAAAGGAGTTATACCAAGTACAATTTTGTTGTTTTCTTATCATCCTTCATAATTATCATCTGCCAGGGATGTCAGACTGCCAACATGTTTTGTATTGTTCTTTAGGGTGCCCTTGAGGTATTTGGATAGGTGGCTTGCTTTCATACAAAAAATCCCACGGGACTTTATTTCTGTGTACATGCTCCCGGACTAACATATTAGGAGCTAAATTTCAGCCAATTTTAAATTAAAAGATGATTTGAATTGTACAGAAATATTAAGTAAAATGAAAAAAGCACACACACACACACACACACACACATACCCCGTACATAGGCACACACTGGCATGCACACTTATACACATGCACATACGTACGTGCATACACACGCACACAACACAAACGAAACACATTCTCTCTCCCCTCTCGCTCTTTTTTCTCTCTCTCACCGACAAGCATACGACAATACACAAAAAGCGTATGAATTATAGAACGCACATGTACTGCACTAACAATTCGCTGATCGTTTTTATAGGAACTGTTTAGTCACCAATGTCCAAGTTTAGATGATTAATGAACTTTGGAAAATAAAGAAGGACCTGTATCAATATTATACAGTGAATTTATTGAAAAAAACAACCTGAAACACACAAGAGGAAATTGATAAGCTACATATTTTTTATTCTTGCACAATAAACATTACGCATGACAATGTTACTTATCAGTTCAGTTAAAGTGCCGTGTGTTTCTATCACTCATCAACTTTTAAGAATTACACTATTTCTTCTTCTTCTCCATCATCTTCATCTTCTTCTTTGTTGTCATTTTCTTCTTCTTCTTCTTCTTCTTCTTCTTCTTCTTCTTCTCTTTCAAAAAATTTGCGCGCGCGTTTGTACGCGTGCAGCACGAACGAAACAAGCAAATAAATTTTTGTTCACGTGGGATGGCTTCCCAATAACATTTCTAATGATGAATAGACCGCTTCTGTAATGTATGCAAATAATATGCGTATGACGTCAGACTCCCCGTTGGGAAGCTTAACAATAGGTCCGGCAAGCTCCGGCAAATTTAGCTTGCCAGACCTAGTTACTATTGTTAAGCTTGCCAACGGGGAGTCTTACGTCAGACGCATATTATTTGCATACATTACAGAAGCGGTCTATTAAAAACAATTCCCAAATCTTCTCGACCAGAAATATGTTCATTCGCGCGGATTTAACATTGAAAACCACGCGTGCTGCTATATGCAAAATATGTACAAATGTAGTAAAAAAAAGGCCTTTTATTAATTGATAATAATTGTCAAAATCCGAGGTCAAAGTTTTTTGTAGATATGATTCCATACATCATTTTGGCCAACCAGACTCTATGACGTCATCATATAGACATGTAAAGTGAATATTTCCGACTATGGTCTACGATGTATCGTTGCCTATAACTCAGTCAATTCTGCTCAAGTGTCTCCCTAATTTAGATATGTTGTAGCTGAGATCATGCGCTGAAAGTGTAGTTCTTCATTTCCTGCTTAGGTGATGGCATCATATCGTCGCTGGGCAATTAAAAGGACAAATTGACGGTATCGATAGCAAAAAACGATACTTACTTTTTTGGAAGAAAAAACATTTTGACATTTTGGGCAATTATATTTTTCAAATGCCAAATCCAGTAATATTGTTAAGTGAAACAGTAATGTAGGCTATAAAGCGATCAAGTCGTTTAATTTGGCCTACGCTCAGTTCTTTTTAACGGAGTTATTTACGCATTTCTGAATTTGCCCTTTTTACATGCACGATATCGCGTCGATATTGGGCATGAAAAAGGACAAAACGCGAATTGCCCTTTTACGCGCATTGATAATGCACAGGCAATGCGCGCGACTTGGCGCAATAATGGGCAGCTAAAAGGGCAAATCCATTTTTGTCCTTTTTATTGCCCATATCATATGCGCGTTTAGTCGTGTATGCCAAACATGCAAGGGTTATTTCGTAGTCACTTGAATTAAAATTGGTTAAACTTGTGGCCGTACGCATGTGCGGATATTGTGATCAATGCTATATTCTTACGGAAAAGTAGTAAAATAACACATTTCATTCGTTATACATTGATTCTTAACCAAATAACACCTCTCGGCAGTTCGTGAAAACGATGTTGTCCTTTTTGTTGCTCAAATACGCGCAATTTTGTCATTTTGTCCTTTTGTTATTTTTGATTTTCTCAAAAAGTGGGGCACATATGGGAATTCTAAACATATCATCGGATAGGTTTTAAAGAACTCTATCTGAAAATAAAATAAAAACAAAATCGATATTTGACGATAATATCGGCCATTTTGCCCTTTTTATTGCCCAGCGACGATATCGATTTTTTAATTGAAGTCTAGGGGTCCGAATCTCCGATAACAAAAGATAGTCCGTTCCATGTAGTTTTGTGTTGTAACTCCTTACGGGTTGCTGCTTCTAGAATGTTGATAAGCAGGAACATGGTACATTAATGAGATGAACGTTTTATAAAATAAACGGAAATTGCAAAAATGCTGTTTTCGATTTGCAAATTGGGATCAAAGGTCAAACCTATTACATAATGGTATCTCAAGAACCGTAACAGATATGGACATGACATTTTGCAGACTTGTACATCATGATACGAGATAAATTTCATAACATAACATCAACTCACGAACATGCAGTCTTAAAGTGATAGTTGAGTTTTGGTAGAGAGGGCGCTAGACTACTTATTTTTTTGTGAGGTAATGAAAAACTGAGTGTAAAATTTGAAAGAGCATAATATTTAAATAATAAAATCATCTTTGTTTGATCAAAATCGGTTCAGAGACGGCTGAAATATCCATAAATATAACAATTTGTAATAAACCTGGAGCCCCAGGTTTATTAGAGAATTTTGAACCAGCCATTAAAAATTCAAAAAAATGCTTCCTCTTTTCAAAAAGTTACAAAATAGGTTTTTAAATAGTTGTTGGTTATTTCTCTAATCACTATTTCAACAAAGCATCACATGCCCAATATTTTATTCAAAATGGTTGAAACCGATGAGTGTTTAGAGAGCGCCCTCTTACGTTTTAACGGCTCTTTTTGAATGATAACATGATTTTTACTACGTCATTTGTAATTTTGTGTTCCTTTCTAGTTATAACTATTAGTTTGTAATGTAATGATGCAGGTTTTGGTTACTAAAATTCAGTTTCACCAAAACTGTAGGCCCACTCTCCTTACCAGAACTTAACTATCCCTTTAAACATGTAAATCAGGGACAAAGGTCAAATATTTAAATGATTAGTAGTTTTGTAATCATACATGGTATTTACTTGAAAATTGGACGACTTGATGTTAAAGGGATAGTTGAGTTTTGGTAGAGAGGGCGCTAGACTACTTTTTTTTGTTGTGAGGTAATGAAAAACTGAGTGTAAAATTTGAAAGAGCATAATATTTAAATAATAAAATCATCTTTGTTTGATCAAAATCGGTTCAGAGACGGCTGAAATATCCCTAAATATAACAATTTGTAATAAACCTGGGGCCCCGGGTTTATTAGAGAATTTTGAACCAGCCGTTAACAATTCAAAAAAATGCTTCCTCTTTTCAAAAAATTACAAAATAGGTATTTAAATAGTTGTTGGTTATTTCTCTATCTAATCACTATTTCAACAAAGCATCACATGCACAATATTTTATTAAAAATAGTTGAAACCGATGAGTGTTTAGAGAGCGCCCTCTTACGTTTTAACGGCTCTTTTTGAATGATAACATGATCTTTACTACGTCATTTGTAATTTTGTATTCCTTTCTAGTTATAACTATTAGTTTGTAATGTAATGATGCAGGTTTTGGTTACTAAAATTCAGTTTCACCAAAACTGTACTCTCCTTACCAGAACTCAACTATCCCTTTAATAACATGAGGATTAATTCAAAAGAAGAAAAACAACAAACGCAGAAAAAACCCTGTCAGCCTGTCATTATGGTGAAAACAGGGGTCGAGGGTCATTCAAGTTCGTGCTTTATACAATAGATCCACATCAACACATTACGTTTCACTAAGTTAGCCGTGATCTCCACCACGGTGGAAATCAACTCAACCATTTTAATAGCTTTCGTCAACATTTCATGCCCTGTTAACTGCCCCCCCCCCCCCCCCCCCGAGACCTAGTGGTATTATAGAGATAATCTCCTCCGGTTACACGCAGTAAACCGATAAGAACGGTGTAAACGGTGATACAATTCTACTAGAGGCACGAATCTCTAAACCTCTCCTCAGGCCTGAGAAGCGGTTATTTTCTAACTTGGGTGAAACGTAATGAAATGATACAAAGTTGTAACTTGGCATGTGTATTGTCCATGATAATAGTAACATTTCACAACATTCAATGAAATCATAAAAATTAATTAATCATTATGATAATTAGGATCAAAATGTTAATTGTACAGAAAATGTGATATTACCGCTATTGAGCTGATCATTGAGCCATAACAAATGTGGAGGAGCAGAAACATTTTGTAAAATAGGATGAAGTAACTAATAGTGTGTCTTCATTATACAAATCAGGGTCAAAGGTCAAGATGGTCATTTTTCAGTATCTCTGTAACACTCACAAATGCGAAGTTGAATTTTGAAACGTGGATCGATTCTGATAAGCTAGCTGAACATACAAAATAGGTTGAAATTATGAAAATTATTTCTTGATGTAACTGTGAAAATGAAGGTCAAAGGTCATACGTTTCACCTAATTCGTCACAGTGACGAATTTAATGTCTAGTTTCATTTCATCTTTGTCAATAATTTTACAATCTGCATGACGTTTTTTTTTTCATTTGATCATTGTGATGATCTGTTTGTTTCCCCGCAGTGTCAAATGTCATTCAAACGATACCGTTCATAAAGAAGAAGACGAAACTGACTGCAGAAGATCAGGAACTGCTGGGTAATTCAATCTTTTTAGTTTTCCCGAATCCCAAATCGTTATCACTACACAATGTACATGTTCATTACACATATAACATCCATGGCAATTAAACGGCCTTCACTTTACATTGGATGGGCCTCTTTATTTACCAGAATGAAAATTCATACTTTACTTTCGTAACTTGCCTTATTTCCTGTTGGTCTCGCAGCCACTTAATGCATTTGGAAATGTCTGTGACTGGTTGGGTAAAGTTGTGTAAAATATTAATCTTTTTTTAAATATAAATTTGTTATTATATCCAGATGAAATAGCGAATAAGGAGAACAGGAGGTCTGAGTTGAGACAGAAGATAACGGAATACGAGGCCGGGGAAGCTGCCAATATTGCCCTGCCGGTAGCACTGCATGATACAAGGCCTAATATCAACATGTTTGGTCAGATGAGCGCTGGCAAATCGACCTTCCTCAATTCTCTCAATTACGCGCTCACGGGTAAGCTTATGGGTTACTGACATAATTTTCATATTGATTTTTGAAACATTTCTAATCGATTATACGATTGGAACCCTAGACCGGATGTTCGAATGATTTTAGTGACATGGTCAATTCGATAGAATGTATCATTTATTATAACTACAAGAACTTTTCTTGCGTCACAAACTAAGTGCTATAACCACTAATAGCTTTTTTCGAATATACATTTCGATACGCATATTCCAATTGAATGCAATGATTCACGTCCTGCAGACATCGTAATCACGTTCTGTTGGACTCTAACTCACAAGACATTACGGCATTGCGATTGTAATTATTATATGACATTCTGGAGAATCTCAACTCTTTACGAATACATGATAGTGATTTTTGTATTCAAGGTGTGACTTTGCTTTTTTTTAAATGACTTGGATTCTCATGTAATTAACACATTTCCTCTTATATCCTACATATGTTCTTCATAGGGGAATTCAAGGTGGTGTTTGAGGTTGGAGGGAAAGAGACAGGAGGAGGCAAGACCCGAGAACGGCTTCAGCTGCAGATAAAGGACACACATTTCAACTTGGTCGACAACCGCGGAATGGCCAGCTTCTCGCTGGATTTCATGGATGACGTCATGCGACAAATTCGTGAGTATAGTCCAGTCACGTCATCGATAATTAAAAACGATACGTCCGATGGAAAGGTTGACATTATTGATATACTACTCAACCATTTACGATTTACCCATTCGTCTAGACATCTACAATAATATGTTTGTGATCATGTGATGAGAGGCATGGTTCAGATGATCTATGTGAGTTAAGCCCGATAAGTATTTTTTGAGAGTACATGCCTAGAATCTGAATATAAAATTCACGTATAACCTGAAGTATATTTCTACCTCATTGTTGTCATATAATTGTTGAATAGGTGGAGAAAGCGGTGTGAACCCGGAGGACGCCATCCTTCGGCAAGATAACGAAGAATGCCACTGTCCCATCTTCGTCTACCATGACTCATTTGTCACGTGAGTACATCTGTTCCAAATCCTGAAAACATACTTATTAGAACTCTAGTGGATCTCTCGTACCTTGTTGTATTCGTATCAACAACAGAAGTATGGAACATGTTTACGCTTTTGTAATGTCCCGTATTTATGGTTTAAGTGTTCAGATATTAAACTATCCACGGGATAGTGAAAGCCGTGTACAAGGTCAGTGCAATGAGTTGGTGAATATCACTTATCATTTTTGTTTATTACTGGGGTTTATAACATACATTTAACGTGACATTTTCACGCATAATTTAGTGGACATATAAGAAGACAACAATATATATTGTATTATTAAACCATTTGTCACGTTTTGCACATGGCAACAAAGTTAAAAGATGACAGATTTTACAAAAGTCAAATTTTTTGGTCAAATAATAATAATAAATTTGTTTACATAGCCGTTATACCCCCTTGCATTATAAGAATTATTTACAAGCGCTTTACTCTAAAGAACCTTTTAATGGAAAGTGCGCTATATGAATGCATTATTATTCTCAATATTAAATGTACAAAATATTCACACAGAGATGGGAAAATTAAGCCCATTAAGACAAATCTAAATTATTACTAAAGGTAGATTACGAAAAGTAGATGCAAATAGAAAAGTACAGATAATAAGACCGTTCATCATTGTCTCCTCTCGATGTAAAGAGTGTGATTCAGTATAGGCCTACCATTCGTATGTTTAATTTAGTAATATGTGATCAGTGTGATATCTTGCTTTCGAAATGTAAGTAATGTATATCTTTATCTTATCGGTCCAGGGCCCCGTTGCAGAAAGAGATAAAATCGATCGTAAGTTACGATTGATCGTAAGTCAGAAAATTTACGCGTTTCAACCAATCAGATTTGCGCATCTAGAACACGTGATATGACTTACGCTTAATTGCAACTTACGATCGATTTTATCTCTTTCTGCAACGGGGCCCAGGTCTGAGAGCAGAAGAGAAGCTTTTGCATTTATCGACAAATTTGTTCAAGAACTTCACGGATACTATGGTAAGTCCTTTACTACATTAATGCGGGCATTAATGTCATACACAATGTTTGTCCTCTTTGTCATATAAAACATGGACATTTTCATTAGGTTTAGTGTATGTATTATTTTTATTATTTTTTTAAATATTTACTTCTGTCTAAAAGGGGAAGTTGCCGATTGGTCTACAACCATTTGGTCTACTGGAAAATTGATAAAGTCAGGGACTATGATTATGGTTAGTGGTACTGGTTACGGATTATGGTTAAGGTTAAGGACTTTATGGTACGGTTTGGGGTTAGGGATCGTTTTGGAAAGTTTGGAAATTTCAGAGTTGAATGGTAGGCCTGGTAGACAGAATGAGTTTGTATACCAACTAGGTGTAGACCAACTTGGTGTAGACCAATCGAACATAAACCCCTAACAGTATGTATGATTTGTGAAAAAGCATTTTTGTTCTAAAAACTTAGATATGTAATTTTGCACTTAAAGGTAGTGTTGAGTATTGGTATTGCTTGAAGTGCCCCTCGATATTTTGTGTGAGATAATGAAAAACTGACTGTCAAATTCGAAAGAACATACAATTTTAATGACAGAATGAACTTTATTTGATCAAAATCGGTTCAGAAACGGCTGAAATATCCATAAATATATTTGTATTCAAAATGTTTTTCACCGGCAATCATCGGGCGATATTTTAGACTTTTCAGAAAAATTTCAAAAAATGCTCAAAGACTACTTTGAAAAAAAATCAGTATAGGTTTTTAAAAAGTCGTTGATGATTTCTCTATTAAAGGGGCAGTTTAGGTTTGGTAGAGAGGGCGCTGCACATCACAATTTTTTGTGAGGTAATGAGTGTCGAATTTGAGAGAACATGCAATTTTAATGGCAGAATAAACTTTATTGGGTAAAAATCGGTCCAGAAACGGCTGAAATATCAATAAATATATCTGATCCTATAATTATTTGGGACCCAAATAATTTGATGGATTTTCAAAAAATTACAAAAATGCTTACACTTTAAAAAAAAAAATTTGAAAGCGTTTTTTAAATAATTGTTGATGATCTCTCTATTTAATCATTATTTCAATAAAACATCACATGAATGATTTTGTATAAAAAATGGTTTAAACCAATGCCTTTTTAGAGATGGCCCTTTTGTGTTTTAATGGCTCTTTTTGAATGATAACAGGCTTTTTACTTAGTCGTTTGTAATTTTGTATAACCTTCGAGCATGGTGGAGTTATAACTATTAGTTTATAATGTTACTGTCCAGGTTTGATTACTAAAGTTCAGCCTTACCAAAACTGTACTACCCCTTTAAATCATTATTTTAACACACATTAAATGCACAATTTTGTATGAAAAAAGGCAAAAACCAATGATTTTTTTTAAATAGCGCCCTCTTGAGTTGTAACGGTTCCTTTTTTTTATGATAATAGGGGTTTTACTTAGTCGTTTGTAATTGTGTATACTTTTCAAGCATTTGTGACGTAATAGTGCAGGTTTTGGTTACTAAAGTTAAGTTTGACCAATACTCAACTATTCCTTTAACAGGTCGAAGCCCTATGATTATAATTACACATAAGGGAGAAATACAAGGCAGAGCAGAAAACGAGTTGCAAGATATCAAGGACCGTATGAAGACGTACGGCATTCCAGAGGATATGATCTGGGCCTTCGAGAGCTACACGAAAGACAACCAGGGGGAAGACATTGACAATGATATAGAACTTCTTGACTTTCTCTGGCAAGCTCTGGACGCATGCGATCGTAACATGAGTCACATCTGCAGGAAGAAGAACCAAACCGTCGTAGAAAAACCAAAACAGAGGAAGGAGGACCGAAAGAAGAAAGAGAAGGCACAGCAAGGGTACACAAGCGTGACAACCCCGACTCCGCCCAAGGAGAGCGAATCTAAAGGCTGGTGTAGTGTGATGTAAGGTGGAAATGTACAGGGAAGACCAGTTACATGTTGACATCTAGGGACAATATACGTACAATTGAAAACATAGGATATGAACATACACTTTACTTGAAGCAAAATGTGAACAATTCAAATGTCAAGATCATGAAAATATTTGTTTTCACATATATTTCAGATACTATTTTCATTGATAGACCAGAGACACTCAGACATAACTATAATATTGTAATTTAATAATTCATGTATTGCCTAATACTCTTCGCCAATTCATAAACATGTATCAAGAGAACGGGGAAATTAATTTCTATTGCAAACACACCGGCAAACACACTACTGCAGCCAGTAAGGAAATCATGATACTACATATATGTGCAAATGGTTTGTCCTGCATGATCCAAATACCATCATGAAACATGACGCTTGTGCACTGTAGAAATATTGGATCCATGTTATAATCACTGTTATACATTATTCCCATGTATTTTCTAATACGCTGAATATATATATATATCAATATCATTCTTTTGATTCTTCTTTCTTATGCTTGTTATAGTTCAAATGTATGCGAGTCATTGATTTGTTCAACACAGTAACGTGATTGTCATAATAATGTTGTTATATTACTCGACAGGATTTATATTACATGGCGTGTGCTGCAAGAGCGATTGCATCATCGACACAATGAGGGAGGGAGATTACATTATGACGTCTTAATGACTTGTCAACAGTTATTATTAGTGCAGGATGAAATCTTGCAAATATGGTTTGTTTACAAAATGGTTGTTTACATCTTTCAAAAACATGATAATTTATTGTGAAGTTCTGTATAATTGATACTGCTGTGCGTTTCTTTACATAAATTAAATTCTTAAATTGTTTACATTACTCTTTACAGGTCGAAAAACATTTATGGTTAGTTTGTGCTGATGCAATAAACTCGAATACCTTTGGCTGAGGCATTAACGAACTACATATTTTCTAAACTGACGTGAAATGCTATTTCTAACTAAGATTGTGCACAATTAAATACAAATCATTTTAAGTGTGTCAGTTTTCTTCAAATTCTTCAAAATTACAAAACGAGTTTGTGTGGACATTGTATATTATCATTGGTATTGAACACGTTTATGACAATGGACTGACTTATAATGCGTAATTCAAACGTTTCTATGTTCTTTAAATACACCTTTCGCATGTATATATTTTGACTATGTTGTATGAAATATCATTTGAATATAAACACTTTGCTTTCATTGTCCATATAATCATACTAATAAATGCGTTTTAATAAACGATTTGTGCTCGCTCGGTCATGTGTGTTATACAAGGTAATATTATATCAGATGTATATCATAGGGTTAGGTCTTAGACTTCGAGAATAATTTCACAGGATATTTCGAGTATTGATTGACTGCACCATTTTAGCTAGGTTGCATATTCATAAAATAAGGTCAGAGGTCCGTTCCCTTCTGGAAAAGGTAAAACAAAAGCATGACACCTTTTATTCATCCACAGTTGTATATTGTGCACATTTTCTGGTCTGTCCCCACCCAATGGGACCAAGAATCCGTGAAACAAGCGCCTGCGCTATTACGTAAATTGAACATGAAAACAATAAGTATTTTAAATATTTGTTAAATTTTATAGCACAAATAATATTTCATAAATTCCTTATTTGCAGGGAACCAGTAATTGTGTTGACATGTGCAAAACGTGATGAATGGTTGATGCAAGGTACATTGTTGTTACTCATATGTCTACAGCGTATTCTGTGAACATTTCAAGTCAAATGGACATTGCATAGCCAAGTAATCAGGCCCGGTGGAGCACCCGGATTTGCATATCATTATCGGCCCGCGCTATTTGAATTTCCAACGGACTTTTAAGTGAATCCAAAAACGTGGTTTCAAAAATGCAAAATCTTGAAATCCGTGTTGTGCCCTTTTTACTGCAATTACCGGTCTGAAACTTTTTATACTAACTAAATTTATTATGAACTCAGTGTGTGTGGAAAAATATGAAAATCTATCGAATATTATTTGAGATTTTAGTGTGTTTTGAATTTTACCCATTGATAAACAAGCTGTCTATTTTTTCTGACTCTGCCCTATCCAGCAATTCCTAAAGTAGAGACTTAGTATGTATAATAATGAGGATTGAATCTATTTATGGGTGAAGTTTCCGCTTGGCCGATGTTGTACTTTTAGAGTTATAAGTATTGTTTCAAGAGCATTAATTTAAAAATGTGTAGTCAGCGTACTCTACTGCGCATGCGCCTGATCATGTACACAATTGATATCGGTCATCCACCATTCTGGCAAATCAGCTGACCCGACAGTGCAGCAGATCGCCCATTGTCTATGTAACGAGCGCATGCAAGAGATTTAGAAATATACACAACTTTGAACGTGAGGGACTGGTTATCACAGTCGCCCAGGCATTTTTTTCAACGAGACTCGGACATTGAGGTACGTTTTTTTCTGACTCTACCCTATCCAGTTACGATGACAATCGATATTTCATGAGGATTGAGGTCATTAAATTTCCGTTCAATGGTTATTCAGTGATTTTTTGCCGCTCTCGGAAAAATAGTGAATTACAGGGTGAGTTCCTGTCTCATTTTTTTCGTTTTTATCGTAAAAAGTATCCTTAAAATTTCGCATTTTCGATGCATCAATCACTCTTGTCATATTATGAGTGTCTTTTAGTTCTATCAGGTTATCTATTTAGTAGCTTCGATTGCAGCTATTCATCATACTTGAGACGATTTCGCTTTCTTTATTTGTTTACCTTTTTTGCATTGGCCGGTAAACAGTTGTTGATTTTATGCAAATGATGTTTACTTGGCGATATTCGAACGCTCGTTAATTACAGTGCTCCACCGCGCCTGTAATGAGCGAAAATGCAAAGTGATATTCACTAACTCACTGACTCACTGCACTCACTTTGTACACGGGAGTTTCTCTTATCTGAATACAGCATGTCCCAGAATTACTTACAACGGGACTTTGTGCAACGATAAATTTAAAGAAATTAAATCAATCAAAATGATATTTTAGGGTATGAAACTATAACTTTACCTACATTACCTACATCTTGCAGAAAACCCTATTCGATTTGCCTTAGTGGTCATGGAGAATGAGGATCTTTTGTCAATCATGACCACTGAAGCAAATCCAATAGGGTTTTCTGCAAGATGTAGGTAATAAGTTATATTTTCATACCCTGAAATGTTATTCTCATTGATTTACTATTTTAAAGTCTCCTTACAAAATCTGGAGGGAAGGGATATCTTACATGATTGACAAAAGATCATTATTCTCCATGACCACTGAAGCAAATCGAATCGGGTCTTCTGGAAGATGTAGGTAATAAGTTATAGTTTTATACCCTGAAAGATCATTCTGATCGATCTACTATCTTTAAAGTTATCGTTGCAGAAAGTCCCGTTGTAATTAACTCTGGGACATGCTGTACTTCGATTGTACATATCTTTGTAACGAAAGGGAAATTTGAAAAACCAAAACCTGTCCCATGATTTTATTGTTAATACGAATACAACAAGGCATGAGGGAACCGCTAGAATTACAATTTTATTTTGTGGATTTGAACAATGTTACTAAGTCCCTTTAAGAAGTCCTCAAAATGTTAACATCACCTTGTGTATCACATCATAATACCGCATAAACAAATCATCAGCAAACATACTGAATATCCACACACAAACTAGGTCACAAACACACATACCAAGGGCGTCGATTTCTTCTCGCCATTAGCCTATGCGATAGGCATCGTGCTGTCTGGCAGGTTCTACCGGCAGTGTACTAATTCGCGATATGCCGAATATGGGAGCCAGTGGCCATATTCATAAAACCCCGAGCGCTAAGCTAGTTGGTTGATCAAATTACGATTTCGATGTCCGCTAGGCTTAACTGGTATTCACAAAAGGCCGATAGGCTAAATTCGCTATCGTAGTCAAGGCCTGGCCTAGCATGACAACCCATCTGTATAAATTCAAAGACACTACAAGGGGAAGACTGGACACTTCGCGGATTTTGTGTAACGCTGCATTTCGTACATGGGGAAGGGCGCCCCTAGCGTTGAGTAAGTAAACTTCTTGTTGTTTTCGCGCGTAGCCATTGAAAATACAATAGGGAACTGGTAGTGAAGTATCAAATTCCTTCTTATTTTTGCGTTTTTTATCTCAAAATGTACACCAAATATTAAAAGGAGTTGTTTCTAAGTTTGTCTGTTTACAGGTGAACATTTCCAAGAAATATTTAATAGTAGATGCAGAATCAACATTCACGTACAAGTTTCTTTGCTTGCTGTTAAAAAAGAACTCATGTACATCATCAGGATTGTTGCTGTTACCTGTGTCATGGTTTGAAATCAAAATAGTAACTTTTATTTGAATACCTCTTTTCTCTTTATATGAAGAATTGTTGTTAACAAGAGTGTCACATCCGAAACACAAGCATTTTGTTAACTGCGGCACATCGGAAATGCGATGCCTCAAACAAATCAAGTCAAGTTAAAGTCATGCAGGAAATCTGGTTCCTCTTTTCACTTTCTTCTCCAAATTCGCAGATTAAAACATAATGTTCACTTCTCATTTTCTATGCAAAAAACTACAGACAATTAAAAAAAAAACGATTCGAGGATTTGAAAATTTTCATCTTTGTTGACAAATTTGCTCAAAAAGCAGATATATCAAAAAACAAGTGTGCCTTATGTCTGCATATATTTAAAGTATAGTAATCTAAATCCTGATATTTCATTTCATTCACCATGGATACATAAATATGAAATATGAACTTTTATGTGAAAATGTTATAAATCAAACTAGGGACAAAAAATTAATGAAATTAACTCCTGTCCATGTGGATATCAGGATTAGATTACTAGAAGTATGAACTTGAAATATATGCAGACATAAGACACACTTGTTTTTTGATATTTCTGCTTTTTGAGCAAATTTGTCAACAAAGATGAACATTTTCAAATCCTCGAATCTTTTTTTATTTTTTATTTCTGTAGTTTTTTGCATAGAAAATGAGAAGTGAACATTATGTTTTAATCTGCGAATTTGGAGAAGAAAGTGAAAAGAGGAACCAGATTTCCTGCATGACTTTAACTTGACTTGGATTTTTTGCGCCGCAGTTAACAAAATGCTTGTGTTTCGGATGTGACACTCTTGTTAACAACAATTCTTCATATAAAGAGAAAAGAGGTATTCAAATAAAAGTTACTATTTTGATTTCAAACCATGACACAGGTAACAGCAACAATCCTGATGATGTACACGAGTTCTTTTTTAACAGCAAGCAAATTAAGAAACTTGTACGTGAATGTTGATTCTGCATGTCTACTATTAAATATTTCTTGGAAATTTTCACCTGTAAACAGACAAACATAGAAACAAACTCCTTTTAATATTTGGTGTATATTTTGAGATAAAAAAGCAAAAATAAGAAGAAATTTGATACTTCACTACCAGTTCCCTATTGTGTTTTCAATGGCTACGCGCGAAAACAACAAGAAGTTTACTTACTCAACGCTAGGAGCGCCCTTCCCCATGTACGAAATTCAGCGTTTCATTGATCACTGTACAAAACCGGCGCAGTGTCCAGTCTTCCCCTTGTAGTGTCTTTGATAAATTCCACAAGCATTTGGTATTCCACGACATTGTTTGTCGAAATGCGAACAATTACAACAATAGATCTGCGGTGCCGACTAAATGCATTGAAATCTATTATGCGGGACGTTCTGAATAGAGCTTTGTTGGACTTACAACAAAGGCGTGAAGTTGAATGACGACCTAACACCCAGCTAATTTTTTCTTATTCACCAAAGCCAGATAGGACAAATTTTAGCGACACTTGACCAACAATTTAGAGTTACTCTGATGTACCTCTAAATTGCTAGCAAGTAACAATCTGCCCGGTTTTTGTGTGTATATGCGTGTGGCGCGATCGTGAACGTGGCAAGGAGAATATTCGAATAAGGGATATTACAGATTTTTCTTATGATAGCGTGATGTTAGTTCAAAATAGTTCCCCAAGTAACATACTTTTCCGTGTTTGTCCTAGCATCCTTGTACTTCAACAATAACATCTTTTATCAGCTTAAAATACATGTTTCTATCTGGAGAGTAATTTGCCTTTATTGGTCCTTTTTGTGACATATTAGCTTACTTTTGCAGTTCGGATTGATTTTATGTGATTTCAATTCTGTTTTGATGAATCTATCTATACAGGGTGGCCCAGAAATAACGGAACGGGGTGCTTGCTATAATGAAGACACATGATGCCCGTCATAGCAACTAGTAACGTTCAATGCGTGGGCCATTGTTAGTACCCCTTCTTCTCTATACACAGCTGAACGCACACTCACAATGGCGCACGCGTTGATCGTTACTCGATGCAGTATGGCGGGCATCATGAGTCTTTAGTATGGCAAGTACCCCGTTCCGTTATTTGTGGGCCACCCTGTATAATACTATTTAATGCAATTTCGCTTCTGAGATGTACTTGGTTTTACTTCATTGGGGTGGCTATGAAAACATGTGCTTACGCGTGATCCCTCCCCCCCCCCCCCCCCGAAAAAAAACATCATTCCTACTCACGCTCATATCTAAAGTAACACCCTAATGCTACAGTCACAAATGGTCCGATTTGGTCTACGGCGCCCGTACGATGCCACTTTTAGGTGCAATCTTACGGGAATCTTGTGGCGCCCGCACGGCTGCCGTGGCTATCGTGCGGTCGCCGTTGCATTTTTCCTCGCCGTACGATGTCAAACATTTGTTAAACGCGGAGTTAAAAAAAAAATACATCGTACAATTTGTTACTTGCCGTAAGCCCGTAGACACATCGTAGAGAGCATCGCACGGGCACCACAAGGGCATCGCACGGGCACAGCACGGACATCGCAGCATTTTTCCCCCTCGAATATCGTACGATTTTGAGACCGAAAAGTTGGCTGCTCAAATCGTACGGATACAGTGGAGTCACCGTACGGGTACCGTGAGGTCACCGTACGGGTACCGTGGAGTCACCGTAAGAGTACCGAAAGGCACCCGTACGGGCTCTTAAATTATGTTCACGCGGGCCATGCGATTTATGTTTTATTTTAATGCTACAGTCACAAATGGTCCGATTTGGGCTACGGCGCCCGTACGATGCCACTTTTAGGTGAAATCTTGCGGGAATCCTGCGTTGCCCGCACGGATGCTGTGGCTATCGTACGGTCGCCGTTGCATTTTTCCTCGCCGTACGATGTCAACATTTTGTTTAACGCGGAGTTAAAATAAAACATTAATCGTACGATTTTGTATTTGCCGTAAGCCCGTAGACACGTCGTAGAGAGCATCGCACGGTCACCGCAAGGGCATCGCACGGGCACCGCAAGGGCATCGCATGGGCACAGCTAGCATGGACACCGATGCCGTTTTTCGAATATCGTACGCTTTTGAGATTCAATATTTGGCCACTAAGATCGTACAGTAGTCGTAAGATTTCATAATGATCATACGCCGTACGATTGTCATTTAATCCTACGGGTACCGCAAGGGCGCCGTCCGGGCGCCGCAAGAACACCGTGCGGCATCCCCGTTGACCCTATAATGTTCTGCATAGGCGCTGTGCGATGGATCTTAAATCGTACGGGGCCCGTGCGGCGTCCGAAAGGGCACCCAATATATTAAACACGATCACCGTGCGATGAACACTAAATCGTACGGGCGCCATGGAGGTACTATCGGGACACCGCAAGGGCGCCGAAATGGCGCCTCACGGTAAACATGAGGTATCAGCAAAATTTGCTTAATAATCGTAAGGGTACCGTGAAGGAATCGTAAGAACACCGTAAGGCACCCGTACGGGCGATAAGTTTGTGTTCACGGGAGCCGTGCGATTTATGTTTTTAAGCCAAAGACCATCGTACGGGGCCCGGAGAATATGTGACTGCTACTTTAAATTCCACAGACATCGTACGATATCACGATTTCCCCAAATCGTAGAAAATCCGCCGCAGGGAGAAAAATCGTACGGCGCCCGGAGCATTTGTGACTGAAGCATTACCATGCTTACATTTAGCAATTATAGCAAGCTTTTTGTTTTGGACACAAGTTACCGCCCCCCCCCCCCCCCCCCGTTTACCCCAGATAAGAGAATTATGTTCTACTACCCCCCCCCCCCCCCCCCCCCACCTTACTGTATCACGTTGTAGAACACATAACAAACTCAATAAGACGCTTTTATGATTGGAACAATAAAGAACAATTCGTTCATTCACACGTTCGAGTAAACTGCGCTTTTATGCGATGTCAAACAAACTTGCAACAGATGGAATGTTACCATGACAGCCACGATGAATAAATTAGATCATACGAGTTGTTAGCTTGTTATCGGTATGGTTAGCAGTGCTTCTTGAATTACGATTTAGCAACCCGCTACGAAGATGTTCAACGGCTATTGTATTACAGGGCTTAGACGCTCGTTGATTGGTCGATATGGTAAGGGCATAGACAGCGTGCAAAATCTACACACATTACTAAAGACATATCCATGCACGTGTGTGTTGTGCACTGGTTTGTGAAAACAAAGGTGATCATCCAAGCGAGTTATGTGAGTTCCCCGCTAGTTATTGTCCAAACTGGCATTTTGGCAAGGAGATAAGGTCTAGCTGACAGATAGGCTATCGGGCTTTTATGAATATGGCCACAGTTTAATAGTATCTATCTCTCTTACAGCTAGCTAGCTCGTGATCGCATAGATAATCTCCAAGCCATATAGCCTTGAATAAAGGCTATCTCGCCATTGGAGGGGATGATTCGTAATTTTGACCATATCGGGCGAGGGAGCGATGGGACAACCCAGCAGCGTGCACGGGTTTTTATGGCTGAAGGTTGGGGGGGGGGGGGGGGGGGGGGGGCAACGCTTTTGAATTCAGCTGTTTAGAAATTGGAAGAGTATTAAGTGCACATTCCAAGCATCATGTTATGAGCTGGGCTTTGTCCAATATGAACTTTAGCCTAATAGATACATATATTGCAAGCATTCTGATGAAACCCTGAATAGCATCAGTCATGGGATACCCACTTTGGGAAGCTTATTGGGGGTCCAAGGGGCGCATGTTTAAAGGGAAAGTTGAGTTTTGGTAGAGAGGGCGCTAGACTACTTAATTGGTTTGTGAGGTAATGAAAAACTGAGTGTAAAATTTGAAAGAGCATAATATTTAAACAATAAAATCATCTTTGTTTGATCAAAATCGGTTCAGAAACGGCTGAAATATCCATAAATATAACAATTTGTAATAAACCCGGGGCCCCGGGTTTATTAGAGAATTTTGAACCAGCCGTTAAAAATTCAAAAAAATGCTTCCTCTTTTCAAAAAGTTACAAAAATAGGTATTTAAATAGTTGTTGGTTATTTCTCTATCTAATCACTATTTCAACAAAGCATCACATGCACAATATTTTATTCAAAATGGTTGAAACCGATGAGTGTTTAGAGAGCGCCCTCTTACGTTTTAACGGCTCTTTTTGAATGATAACATGATCTTTACTACGTCATTTGTAATTTTGTGTTCCTTTCTAGTTATAACTATTAGTTTGTAATGTAATGATGCAGGTTTTGGTTACTAAAATTCAGTTTCACTAAAACTGTACTCTCCTTACCAGAACTCAACTATCCCTTTAAGAACATGATGAAGGATTTAGCTAGTTTACAAATGCGAACCATGGCATTAAACATGCTAAATAGTTATGAGACAAGATTATTCAGCCTAGATTCAAGTTCAAGTTCAAGTTCAAGTTCCCTTTATTCCACAACCACAAACCAGCAGTAAAGTACATAAACAAGTTATTTAAGCTTATTAAACAGCAAATATGTATGGCATTGAGGCGTCTTTCAGAAAGCTAGTCTTGTTAGATGACGGTCACCCTGACAATTCTTAAATTTAAAATACAAACATGTTGCATATAAAACTAACTTTAATGGTTATACTAAGAAATTGAATAAGGAAAAAAATAACTTTATAAGAATAATTATTATGGTGCTGATGTATAAACTTTTATATAGATAGATTACATGAATATCAAAGGTGAAGACAGTATTAATGATTAATTAATACCAGTATTCTTAAAGGGATGCCTGTAAAGTGTCAACTCCACGAACATTACTTGGAGGTTCCGCGTTTTTCTTCTACCGTGTTGTTTAGCTTATTGTAAGAGAATAATAAAATAGGGTTAGATTATTTCAAATGCCCCTTTAGTATGACGATATATATCATTCAGCTCAAAAGCGTTAATGAACGGTCATAAACCTCATAAACGACATACAGTAATTCGTTGTAAAGGCTGACGCATATTTCCGCCTTTTTTGAACAACGAAAGCAGTGTTTTTTTTTAAATGAAACTTTCGTACTTTATTCGGACATATCTTTCAATGATTTTGTTACAGGATTGAACTCTCAAATGTCATTTTGGGAAATATTTGAAACTTTACAGGTTAACCTTTAAGTTTTGTAGTATATAACACCACTGTAAGAAGCAAAGGAGGCAGTCTAACCATATGCCGCGATATACAATGAAACATATATCATTCATATATAATTAAATTACAGTTTTACAGTCAAGCCTGTTGCAATAAACTAACTTAGTCATACTACGAGGTTAAACAATGCGCAAAAACAAAACTTTACAGGAATAGTATGATGCTGATGTATACACCATTACATAGAGATGATGAAATGAATAACAAAGCCGAACACATGATTAATGATTAATGTATACCAGTATTCTTTAGGTACGTAATATATAACATTACTGTAAGAAGCAAAGAGTACAGTCTAACCACATCCCGCGCTGTACAATGAAAACAAATATCATTCATATATAATACAATTACAGAATTACAGTCAAACTTGTTGCATACAACTAACTTAGTCATACTACAACAATTAAACGAAGTACAAATCACAACATATTTACAGGGGTATAATGTTGATGTAAATATTTCAGGAATAGGATAAAATGAATAACAAAGCAGAAAGCATGAATTATGATTAATATATACCAGTATTATTTAGCTACGTAATATAAAACATTACTGTAAGAAGCAAAGAGCACAGTCTAACCACATGCCGCGCTGTACAATGAAAACATGTATCATTCATAAATAATATAATTATAGTATTACAGTCAAACTTGTTGCATACAACTAACTTAGTCATACTACGAGATTAAACGAAATACAAATCACAACATATTTACAGGGGTATAATGTTGATGTAACTATTTCAGGGATATGATAAAATGAATAATAAGGCTAAACAATAACTCATGATTAAAATATACATCTGTACTGTATACTGTTAAAACGCTGTGTAAACAAATCCAACAACTTGTTGAAACAACCGCTGTTTAACTTGTGAACCATCCAACTGTTGTTGAAAACATTCTACAACCCCAGTTGTTTAAAGTTTACACAACTGTTGTTTTATTTTTTTCAACAACAGTTGTTTAGAATAAATTCATTAACCCTCTTGTTGAAACAGCAAATACCAAAAAGACGTAAAGCAGCAAGGTCGGAATCGAACCGGGGATCTTTAGGTTGTTAGCCTCAATCTCTATCGACTGCGCTATCTCGGTTCGCTTGGTTTGCAATGTGACAAAAGGGGTTTTGACGCGGAGATTTAGCGGTCGAAACTATCACGTGATTTAATACGTTTCATCAACGCTTGAACAATGGCCGCTTCACGCAACCCTTCTTTGTACAACTTATCATGCTACACCTAAAGTTGTATTTAACAATCATTTTTACACAGCGTTTGTTTACACAGCGTTTTAACAGTGTGGTAACGCATGACACTACTGTAAGAAGCAAGGGCACAGTTCACGGTATACAATGACAAAAATGGATAACAACATTGATATATAATTGAATTATAGTTTTACTCAATGAAACTACGCCTTATTAAAGAAGTTGATTACAATGGACACGGTCGATTAAGTTCCTGTAATAAACAAATTATGTACATAAATCATTAGACAAGTTTCACATTAAGATTGGTATGCATGGTTCCGACAATGTTTTACTGATTTAGATAATAAATCCCTTCTGCATTTGCATCATTGTCAGTCAGCATTATCTCGAATCGGTTAAAGGGATAGTTGAGTTTTGGTAGAGAGGGCGCTAGACTACTTATTTTTTTTGTGAGGTAATGAAAAACTGAGTGTAAAATTTGAAAGAGCATAATATTTAAACAATAAAATCATCTTTGTTTGATCAAAATCGGTTCAGAAACGGCTGAAATATCCATAAATATAACAATTTGTAATAAACCCGGGGCCCCGGGTTTATTAGAGAATTTTGAACCAGCCGTTAAAAATTTAAAAAAATGCTTCCTCTTTTCAAAAAGTTACAAAATAGGTATTTAAATAGTTGTTGGTTATTTCTCTATCTAATCACTATTTCAACAAAGCATCACATGCACAATATTTTATTCAAAATGGTTGAAACCGATGAGTGTTTAGAGAGCGCCCTCTTACGTTTTAACGGCTCTTTTTGAATGATAACATGATCTTTACTACGTCATTTGTAATTTTGTGTTCCTTTCTAGTTATAACTATTAGTTTGTAATGTAATGATGCAGGTTTTGGTTACTAAAATTCAGTTTCACCAAAACTGTACTCTCCTTACCAGAACTCAACTATCCCTTTAACGAACCGTTATATTGGGTTTTTGCAATTCGATCTTCCTTCACAGAATGATGTATTATTGTAAATCTAAATCAATTTCTTCTATGCGTTGATATAATATGTATGCATTATATATATATTTTTTTTATTTATTAATTTATCGACTTAGTTTTAAATGTTTTACCAGGATGGCCCATTCAACAATAGGTTGGTCTCCCATGTGGCCCTAGGATACATAATACAAACATGACACATACAAATCAATACTACATTTTAAATACATTGGAATAATATACATATCTACACGTAGAGCACAAAGTCTAAAGAACAACAACAATATTAACAGAACAAAAGCGACAAAAAACAATATAATTATTACATGTATCATACAATATAAATTATAACAATATTGCATTAAACATAATATTTTGATGCAGATTCTTAAAGGTGCATAAACGTCATACAGTAATTTGTTGTAAAAGCTGACGCAAATTTTCGATTTTTTAACCTGGAAAGCAGTGTTCATTTTCAATGAAACTTTCACACATCATTCGGATATATCTTTCAATGATTTTGGTATAGGATTGAAGTCTCAAATGTTATTTTGGGCAATATCTGACACTTTAAAGGTGCACCTTTAAGGCCTTTATTCAAAATATACAAAACAAAACAATATGAAAGCTGTATAATTTGACATTTCTACAGTTCATCAAAAAGTTAATTTCAGTAGGTTCTGTGCGAGCCTCATGAATCATTAAATTAAAATATTCAGCATATCGAGTATAAAATGAATGAGTAGCAAAAACAAAAACAAACGAATCGCAAAAAAAACAAAACAAGAATATAGGCGATAAAAGACACTTGAGTATTGGTTCTTCCCGAAATGCCCCATTGTGAGGGTTCTGGTTGGTTTGGATTCCATTTGCAATTTCATTCAATAGAACATGTGAAATTAGAATCATTCCCTTTCAAATGCTCTCATAGTTGTACAATTTAATTTAAAAATGATCTGTTATTAAGTCTCCTAATCCAGAATCTATCGTTTTCATGGCCTCTTTTTACATTTAATTGCAGTCTTTTACTGTCGGCCATTCTAAAGAGAGACCATACAATTGACGCCTCTTGTGCTATGGCCTAGCCCAATAAGTGAGTTACGAACGGGTGAAAAGCGTCGTCTGTCTTAAGAACGGACGACAGCAAAAGAGGCCATGAACACTATAGATTGGTCGATGTAGTTTTCTGCACATAACGGTCGCATAATCGTTTGCATTCGAACATGTATTTTGCATCAAAATTCACTCTAACGTAATATTTCGGATTTATATCTTCATTGAAGCATGCTTAGTCATTAATATTATGTTTTGATGATAAGATCATAGTTTCAGTCGCTAAAGTGGACCTTGACCAATACATTAAACAAATCTCACGATCATTAAATGGTAACCAGACGAATTAATTAAACATTTCCTATATACGAAGGGGTATGAAACTTACGACAATAAATCATCCGTGCGGCTCCTTCTTTTTGATGAATAGTATAATAATAATGATAATAATAATATAGGATAGTTGTATTGCGCAATATCCACCTAATATAAGGTGCTCAAAGCGTATATCCCTAGTCATGTGGTACAGTTCAGACCCGCGCAATGATATTGTACACATTCTCAACTCCCCAAATATGAAGTTCCCATAGTTATTTCACAACAATAACAAATTTGATATTGTATCAGGCACAAACATAATAATTCAGAGTATCCATTTTAACATATTGCATGTCTTTGCTCTCGTTAACATGGACTATACAACACTATATTACATTGTGTAATGTAAATGTTCTGCCCAGGTCAAATGCTCGTCAAAATAACTCCAGGGCGAATTTGATACTTTAACATTGTAAACAAAACTTTCCGTCAAATTGTGTTTATAGTATAATGTTCTTATTAGACATAATAATAATAATAATACATTCGATTTATATAGCACTTAATAGTACACAACGTATTCTCTAAGCGCTTCACAAAATAAACAATACAAACATAAGATCAAATTAATATAAACATAATAAAGGAAACATTTATGCAAAACTAAATCATACAAAAAGAAACGTCTTCAGAGATTGTTTGAATGAATTAATTGAGGGTAGTTTTGGAATTTCTAATGGTAGTGCATTCCAAAGTGTTGGGGCTGATTTTGCGAAGGGTCGATTTCCGTAGGTCTGAGTATTAGTAAGAGGGACAGTTAAAAGTTGTTGGGATGATGACCTGAGAGTGCGTGCAGAGGTGTGACGGTGAATGAGTTCAATCAAGTAAGGTGGAGATATAGTATTTTCAACTTTATAGCACATGAGAAGAATTTTGAAAATGACACGTTTCTCAACTGGTAGCCAATGAAGACTATGTAAAATGGGGGAGATTGGATCTCGTGAACGAGCACCAACAATTAATCTAGCGGCTGTATTTTGAATTCTCTGAAGACGTTTCAATTCCTTGTTAGGAAGACTACATAACATCAATTAATCTTTGTAGAGTGCCAATGATCACTGATTGTGTTTAATTTCAATTCATTAGCGTGTAGCCAAATGTTGACATTCATATCTTATTGTAATTTTTCTTTGACTATAACAAACGGATGAACTATTAGAGTGAAGGGTTGTGTCATCAGCGCAGATAATTATACTAAAATGTTTCAACACCATTACCTAATCATAAATATGAATTAAAAGCAAGAGATAACCTAGTATAGATCCGTGTGGTACCCCTAGGGATATTGACCTTTCATTTGAGAATGTCACAAATTGCTACCCTTTGATTTCTATCATTCAAATACAAATTTGTACTAATTACCCTAATCAGAACAGTCTGACGTAATTTTGAAATAATTTTACAAGTAGAATTTTAGTATTTAGACTGTATCAAAGGTGTTTTTAAATCTGCAAAAAATGCTTAAAAACTAATTTATATCATTTTATTTATTTGATCGCTATATATCCGCTTTAGCTGTTTATATATAACATTTACTCGACAGTTGTAATCTACGAATATCAGTAAGTTATTAATTTATCCAAAGTTAATTACAAATTACATCAATTATGAGCCCCCTCAAATTATTGTCCTGTATATATTTGTTAAAAGGAGAGATCCACTTTTGCAAGCCAAAATTCAAAAGTTGCGAGGTTATTGTCTTATATGAAAGGAAATGTCATTTAATAGCATGCCTGAAAAAATTAGGGCTTGAAATCTCTTTTTCGTGAAGTTATAGACCTAAAACTGAATAAAAAAAGTGACGTCGGTTAAATAGGTACATACGTATTTTCGGCCGGTGAGTAAGTTCGTACATAGATTTCACGGAGTGGCAGATCGGTATGCATGACCCCTACGTGATCCGCGCTAGCTACGTGACCCGCGCATAAGTACTAATGTGTGAGCGTTTACCGAGCAAAATACCCAAACATCGCTTAAACTGACTACATGTAATTATATATTCTTTCTTTTTGAGATCTTTTTCCGTGACATACGTTAACAAATGTCGGCTTCAGAATACCTTTACGAGAATTAGTACTAAATTGATATAATATTATGCTAAATCAGTTGAACTCCTTTATTGACCGATATATAGTTTAAATGGAGGGACGCATTCGTTTTTCATCGCAGAATCAAAATTAGAGGGCTGTTTGCTCTGATTTTTTTTTTTTGCGTGTTACATTGATCCCCATCCGTCAACTGAAAGCTGTTCAGACGTTTTGTAAAAGTGGACCTGTCCCTTTAAAGAGGTAGTTAAGTTTTGGCATAGAGGGCGCTGCACGAAATAGGTATTTTATTGAGATAATGAAAAACTGAGTGTAACATTTGAAAGAGCATACAATTTTATTTGTATTTGATCAAAATCGGAATAAATCTGGGCCCCAGATTTATTGATATTTTTGCCGTTTCTGAACCGATTTTGATCAAATAAAGTTAATTCTGTCATTAAAATTATATGCTCTTTCGAATGTTACATTCAGCTTTTTATTTTGCTTTGATCTAAGAAATGCTTACACTTTTGTTAAGAGATGTTTAAAAGTGGTTTTTAAATAGTTGTTGATATTTCTATTTCATCATTATTTCAACAAAACAAAAAATGAATAATTTTGTATGAAAATAGTTGAAACCAATGCTTAAAAAAGCGCCCTCTTGCGTTTTAATAACAGGCTTTTTGCTTAGTCGTTTGTAATTTTCTGTACCTTTCGAGAATGATTAGTTTGTAATATTATTGTGCAGGTTTTGGTTACTAATGTTACATGATTCCTAGATCGGGCTGTATGACCGCTAGTATGTAGCCATGCTTGATTGATGCAGCTAGCTAACTGCGATGTGACCACGGTTTCACTAATTCACTGCCATGGCCTGGACCGTGTAATAAAATGGGTATTGGCGATGAGTCAAATTGATCAAGCACAACTCAAATAGAGCAAACTGCACTAAACTATTTTTTTTTTTGTGCTGATTTTCATGATATTTTAAATACCCTTTATTGGTTACCGGGCGCAAGATTACTATTATACAGAGTGTCCCAGAAAAAAGAAAAAAAAACGAAACCGTTATTTCATGGCAGAAATTTTCTGTCACAATTAATAATTTCTCTGATAAGGGATACATTTATGAACATCTCTGTTTCTCTCCTTTTATTTGATGTACAACTTTTGGCACATCATTCACGCTCGTTGCAGTGCAGTGCACATCCCCCCCCCCTCCCCACAAAAAAGGTGCCCGTACTATTATGCATCGAATCAGATTGCCGTGCCACAATCAGTTAGCCAACACTACCCCGCGGATTGCCAATTAAGCTTCAATCTTCAGAAAAAAGCATACACTAATTACAATCGGTCTTCACTTGTATTACCTGTCGTGCCTTTGCTAATGGAATCGGTATTTTGCTTGGGGGCACTGCTTCAGCTTGCCGTCTTCTTATTCTCGAACCCTATTCTCGAAATACACGATAAGGGTGTAGAGAACGGGGTTTAGTGAAGAGTTGATGGGAACTATCAATATGACGGTCCATGCGTAGAGGCCGGTGTCGAGGGGCGGGACTGCGTTAGTCTGCGACAGGAGTCCCATGATGATGACGGGCATCCAGCAGGCGAAGTCCGTCGCGATGATGAGGGCCATCCTTCGCGCCAGCTTAATTTCGCGTTTCTGCGTCGCGTCATTCCTCACACGCGCTCCGGACCGCTTCACCTGGAGTCATTGATTAACAATGTAGTGACACTAATAATAATAATAATTATCATAAAAATAATGCTAATAATACTACTATTAATAATAATGATAACAATACTAATATTAATTGTAATGATAATAATAATAATAATAATAATAACAATAATAATAATAATAATAATAATGACAATGATAATAATGATAATAATAATAATGACTAAACTTGAATTCGTCATTATTTCGTACACTCGATAAATAGAGGGGCAACATATATGGAATGTTCATTCTATCATGTCTGAATATATTGTCAATTTTCGGCTTTATAACATTGTATTTCATTGATCTGGGACTATATTTAATTAATAAATTAATTAATTGACATTTTCAATTCATATGTGTTACGAGTGGAAATACGCGGATGCCGTTGTTTTCAGCTTCATAGCATTGACCATTATTGATCTATAGAATATAGGTCTAGCCAAAATTTCAGTCTATACAAGGCATGGTTTAAGAGAAACCGTATAAAGTATATTTGACCTTTGACCCGAAATAACATAATGAAATATGCATCAAATATTGGTCTTATAAATACCTATCAACATACAAGTGTTCAAGTCAATTGCGAAATTCCTACAGGAGTTGTATGTTAAAAACCTACGATTTTGGTTTACCATTAATTTTCAACTGATTTGGGATCTTACGTTCAATCACAAATATTACCATTATCTCGTCAGTAAAACGAAACCTTAAGATCATAAAACCTTTATAGCTACACAACATACTGAAATCTGGGGAAAATCCGAGCCAAAATAGCCGAGATACCGGCCAAAGAATGATAGAAAGCATATACAAAAATTGGAACCTCCAGTCATATAACACGTACATGAACAAAGTTCGACTTTAACCAAGTCTTTCGCCATGACCCTGTCGTCAAAATAAACAAAAACTAATAGCACAACATTTGTAAAGCATAACCTCAGCTACAACATATCAACATCTAGGAGAAAAGCGATGGAAATTATGTGAGATATGGTCGGAAGTCCGCTGTAATCGATTTAAAAATCTGTTAAAATCGGTTAAAATTCGCATTTTAAATTTTAACTCTCGATATGATGAAGTCATAACATTTACTTGACGTAAATGAGGCATATAATTCGTATCTACAACTAATTATCTTTGCGAATTAAAAATACAAAAATGGGAGTTCATGCACTTTAAAGGGACAGGTCCACTTTTACAAAACGTCTGAACAGTTTTCAGTTGACGAATGGGGATCAATGTAACACGCAAACAAAAAAATCAGAGCGAACAGCCCTCTAATTTGGATTCTACGAATGAATAACGAATGCCTCCCTCCATTTAAACTATATATTGGTCAATAAAGGAGTTCAACTGATTTAGCATAATATTACAACAATATAGTACTAATTCTCGTAAAGGTATTGTGAAGCCGACATTTGTTAACGTATGTCACGGAAAAAGATCTCAAAAAGAAAGAATATATAATTACATGTAGTCAGTTTAAGCGATGTTTGGGTATTTTGCTTGGTAAACGCTCACACATTAGTACTTATGCGCGAGTCACGTAGCTAGCGCGGGTCACGTAGGGGTCATGCATACCGATCTGGCACTCCGTGAAATCTATGTACAAACTTACTCACCGGCCAAAAATATGTATGTACCTAATTAACCGACGTCCCTCAGTTTATTCAGTTTTAGGTCTATAACTCCACGAAAAAGAGATTTCAAGCCCTAATTTTTTCAGGCATGCTATTAAATGACATTTCCTTTCATATAAGACAACAACCTCGCAACTTTTGGATTTGGGCTTGCAAAAGTGGATCTCTCCCTTTAAACAAAGTTATGGCCGATATAAAAGGCGGTGTCAGACAGAGCAAAAAATACCGCTATTATTTCTGGATTATTTGCTGTCTGACACCAATAATCCCGCGAAAAAACTCGCAAACATTACCGCGAAAAATCCTGCAACGAAGCAGGATTATTTCAAATAATACCGGTATTTTTTGTGGGATTTTACTGTCTGACACCGATTTTAAATAATCCCGCGAAAAATCCCATAATTATAGCTGAGATTAGCAACAATTGTGATGTTGTACCCGTACAAACTCTAGCCCCGAGACCGTAGAAATACTGGCTGGTCCCGATGTTCTTACCAGAGGAGAGGAGCTAATAGGTGACGCTGTTAGCTCTAGAAAAACTCTCACAACTCTTTGACGAGAACATGACAAGGCGAGTTGGGTCGCCTTCAAATAAACCCTGTCCTGTCCTGCACCGGGCAGCAGCGATGCAGTACCTGTAGTTGGCGGAGGATCCAAACCGTGGACAACGGTGGCTACGGGGGAGCAGAGGGCAGGTCAGCATTGATGCTTCTGGCTTCTGTACTGCGATGGAAGGATCTGGCCACCCACCATTATTAATCGGTCGCGTTTGTCAACATGAGAGTACGAAATCAACAAATTAAGAGGGTATCGGAAGGTGGGTCCCGCAGGCTGGATGATACGTCAATTGCTACTGGGGAAGAGAGAGGTACTGCTCATAGTACGCTTGCAGGTGATGACGGATCAGGATCAAAGCCTGTTGAAGGAAGTCCTGTTCTTGAAGGTCTCAAGAAGGAAAGGAACATCACCCCTCTAAGAAAACCAATCAACGTAGCCACATGGAATGTTCGTGGTTTGTCAGATGGGAAGGTGGAAATTGTAGAGAAAGAGATGGCTGCAAATAATATTAAAGTCCTAGGAATATCAGAATCATGGTGGCTTGGACAAGGCAGATTCATAACGGACGAAGGAAATACAGTAATCTTTTCAGGGAAAGAAAGTGGAAGGAAACGTGGTGGAGTTGGTTTCATCATAGAGAAGGCTACAGCTAAATGTGTCTTGGGATACAACCCGATCAATGAGAGAATTATGACTGTAAGGCTGCAAGGGCACCCCATGAATATCTCTATCATTCAGGTATACGCACCAACAGCAGATGCATCAGAGGAGGCAATCACTGAATTCTACGAGAACGTACAAGACGTGGTAGATAGTATACCTAGGAAAGATTTCCTCATCATGTTGGGTGATTGGAACGCAAAGATTGGGAAAACTGGGGAGAAATCTGAATGCATTGGAAAGTATGGTCTAGGCAGCAGAAATGAACGAGGAGATCGACTGGAAGAATTCTGTGAGACAAACAGCTTCATCATTGGTAGCACATGGTTTGAGCACCACCCAAGGAGACTGTGGACATGGATGAGTCCAGGTGATAGAGCGATAAACCAGATAGACTACATCATGGTTCAAAAGAGGTGGCAGACATCACTCTAGAATGTCAAGACAAGACCAAGTGCTGATTGTGGCAGTGACCATCAGCTGCTTTTGGCTAAACTCAAACTAAGACTGAAGGCTAAGAAAAATGGTACAGCTCCTACAAGGTACGATGTTGATCGTATTCCTGCTCAATTTTCAGTGGAAGTCAAGAACAAGTTTGAGATGTTGCTGAGAATGGATGAAGCGGAACAAACACCAAATGAGTTGTGGGAAGACATGAAAGAAACAGTCGAGAATGCAGCAAAGAATCACATCCCAAGGAAAAGGAAACAAAAACAACCATGGATTTCAAATCAGACTTTTGAGCTATCAGACGAGAGGAAGAGGGCAAAGGCGAAACACAATAGAGGGGAATGGTCGAGACTCAATAAAGAAGTCGCAAGTAGTGTAAATGAGGACAAAAAGAACTACATAGAGGGAAAGCGTGAGGACCTAGAACGTCATAAGAACAACTCCAAGGTAGCATTTGCTATTGTGAAAGAAATCACAAAGAAAAGGACCCCAAAATTGGATGTGATTAATGACAAAAATGGCAAAACACTGACAAATAGTGAGGACATAAAAAACAGATGGATGCAGTACAGTAGAAAGCTGTTTGCGGCACAAGAAAATGAAGATGACACACAATGGGAGGAAAGAGATGAAATGGAGCCCCCTCCACTAATATCAGAAGTAGAGATAGCAATGGAACAACTGAAGCCGGCAAGTCTCCTGGTTTAGATAACTTGACTTCTGAGATGTGGAAGGCTACCGGTGAAGAAGGGATTGATTTGATGTGGCGTCTTTGCTGCAATATCTGGAAGGAGAAAGAATGGCCTAAAGACTGGTGTAGAGCTGTATTCATAACATTACCAAAGAAGGGGGATCTGAAAGAATGTTCAAATCATCGGACAATAAGCTTGATTTGTCATGCAAGTAAAGTACTTCTGAAGATCATTAGCAGGAGAATGAAAGTCAAGCTAAAAAGAAGAGATCTCAGAAGAGCAGGCAGGGTTCCGTGAAGGCAGGGGGACAAGAGATCAGATTGTTAACATCAGAAATGTAATCGAGAAATGCAGAGAACTCAAACACCCTCTTTATATGTGCTTCATAGATTACAGTAAGGCATTCGACTGTGTAAGCCACCATCAACTGTGGGATACAATGAAAAAGATGGGATTCCCAAGTCACATAGTAGGACTGATCAAGAATCTTTAACAGGACCAAGAATCTACAGTGAGGACCAGTAGTGGGGATACTGAGTGGTTTGAAATAGGCAGAGGTGTACGTCAAGGCTGTATACTATCTCCAAACCTTTTTAATATATATACTGAGGACATCATGAGAGAGGCACTGGAAGGTTTCAATGGAGGAGTGAAATTCGGAGGTACAAAGATCACAAACCTGAGGTATGCGGATGACACTACTCTAGTTTGCAGTAGCAGAGAGGAGCTCATTGACCTGTTGAACCGTATTAAAAAGGCGAGTGAAGAGAAATATCTTCTATTGAACACTAAAAAGACTAAAATAATGGTAGTCGACAAAGACAACAACAACAACGATTTTACCATAGATGGAAAGAAGATTGAAGAAGTCAGTCAGTTTGTATACTTGGATTCCATAATCAATAACAAAGGAGGAAGCACCACAGAGATACGGAGAAGACTGGCAATAGCAAGATCAACCGTGCAGAGCATGTCTCATATCTGGAAAAGCCGAGGCCTGTCACTCGATCTGAAGGTTCGACTTCTTCGTGCAACTGCATTCTCCATTGCTACATATGGATGCGAGTCTTGGGCCATGACAAAGAACGACAGGAAAAGAGTGGACGTTTTTGAGATGTGGTGCTACAGAAGGCTTTTACAGGTGTCTTGGCAAGATAGGAAGACAAATATATGGATTCTGAACAAGATTGGTACAGACTTAATTATCAGAAGGGGAATTATGGAACGAAAACTAATGTACTTTGGGCACATCGTTAGGAGAACTGAAAGAATTGAGAAGAGAATACTGCAAGGCGCAATTGAAGGAAGACGTGGCAGAGGTCGTCCACCTACATCTTGGACTGACGATATCAGGAGAGTGTCTGGGGAAGGAATGAAGGGTGCAACACACTTGGCAGAAGACAGAGTTGCATGGCGTGCTCTCGTGAAGACCACAGCAGCGCTTTACAGCGCCACCTGAACTTGATGATAATGATGATGATGTTACGTTTCGGCGCATTGCGCATGCGTATGTGATTTGTTTAAATACAGGTATTATTTACGCCTGTCTGACACCGGTCTACGTAAGAGAGCTATCGGGATTTAAATTATACTAGGATATTTCAGATGGGTCGGGATTTTTCTGTCTGACATCGCCTATTAACAAGGAAATAATGACAGATTTTGAGTGCGATATGGCATGTCTATTTGCACGAATCGGCAGCCCCGTCGGTACTATTTGAACGGGCTTCGAAGTAGCGAGTTCAAATAGTACCGATGGGGCCGACGATAAGTGCAAATAGACTGCCTCGCACAAAATCAGTCATTATTTCCTTTATATAACACCTATCGGTATTTTACATAAACATTACAATATTTTCTTACCTTTAAGTTTTAACTATTCCAGGAGAAAAGATGCTGTTCAAGAACTCAATAAAATAAAATAATGCGAATTGCTCTAAACTTGGTCTTGCCTCTTGCCTGGTGTTTGCATGATCACAGTCAAGACTCAAGAGTCAAGACAATTCTCTAGTCCAGCGCATACCGAAGTTGCATTTTGCTAGTCTGCCTAGCCGCGCGCGCGTGCGTAACCGTCCCTATAGACCTGTGTACATTAATTACAAACACGTTGAATTTCTACTTTTATAAATACCTATATCTTTTACATCGATCAACGAATCGAACCAGTTGAAAAAGTATACATATGGAATAAATATGTAAACTGTTGACCATACAATTTCTATCGTCAATTCTGTAGAATTTGGGCCTCTTTGGTTTGAAGACACCCTTTTTTTCTTTTCACACAAAATCAAAAAGCCCCAAATTACACGTATTTCTATAGGGAAAGATGTCGAACCACAGTGACAAGGTGTTTTTTGTTGATTGGTTAGAAGTGTTTCTTGTGGTGGAAATGAACCAGTTGAAATGTCTAATAGAAGAGTACAAGTACATTGTTTAAACCAAGGAATTCTTCTTTCCGATTGGCTGTATAGAATTCCGGCCTTTTGTATGAATATTTTACTGATTTGACTGACTCACGCACCGGGAGGGTGTTTCACAAAGAAATTATTTGTCATCATGACAAATTTGTCATCATGACAAATTTCAGTTGTCATCATGACAAGTTGTCATCGTCCATAAAGATGCGTTTCACGAAGCTCATGACAACTTGTCATCGTAAAAAAATGTTTTAATCTTTATGGACGAGCCTGAATCTATCATCGGCTGCCACAGCAAGAAGCCCGCAAGAACCAAATGATGGCCGTAAGTTTTTTTTCTTATTCTGTGTTTAATGTGTGATTGTGAGTTTGCATGATATGTTATTCAGCTATAATATGTCATTGTTATCGACCTTACATATTATTTGTTGACAAACTATGTAGAAAATTGTTATATTTCAATGAAACCACTCGATTTGTTTCACGACAATTATTGCGTGAATTGCACTAGAGCGGTTATCGAGATCGCACCCCGCCTAAACTCTGGGGTGGCTACTATGTCAAAAAACCCGTCTCCCTGGATATAAACGCGAAATAACACGACTCTTCTTACTCGATGAAGACTAAACTCTAAAATTTAACACCTTTCTTTGTCATAACTTGCAGCCATGATATAGTAGACTGTCTCTGGTCTACAATTACAAAGCCTTGCACTTGTTAAACTCAAAGTCAAAGACTTTGACCTTTGTGAGTTTGTCTACATGATAGTCAGTCACAGAACACCAGCCACCGCCATGCCAGCCGCCTTGGCCTAGTAATTTTAGTATGCTAATATTTATGCCACGAGTAAACTATACTAGCCATTAAATAAGGGTTAGGTTATGTTATAGTAGCAGTGGTGGGGCCTAATACACAATGTTAATTGTTATGTGATATAAGAGTAACTTGGCGCTAGATAAAAATGACAATTTTTTGCTCCATTCCAATTTCCATATAAAAATACGTTATTTCTGCACCACCTCGACTTCTCTCCGAACGTATCGTGACTTGTGACGTTGTGTAATATACAATGTTATTTCAGTCATAAATTATTGAAATTCTGATATATTTTTATTGTTCTATTATCTCATTCATTTTACAGGAACCAAGCCGAAAATCAAATCTTTCTACCGAGGATGTCAAGATTCTAGCTAATTTCGTCAGCGAAAATTATGATGACATATTTGGGAGAGCAGATCGGCCACAGGTAAGCAGGGAAAACAATAAAATATATATATCAGGGACTACTTTTTAAGCTTGCCTGCACAAAAAATGATTTAAGTTAAAGGAAGTTTATTAGGCATGGAATGTCTTCTACAACATCTGTACATTGGACATTAGATATGTAACTTGTTTAACCTTTTCTTTGTAGATCTGTCCATCAATTCTTACAGAACTATGCTACTTGGAACTAAATCAAATAATAAAATCCTTAATTAATCATTGCACTTGACATGCAGAACATAACTTGTATTTTGTTTGATTCATCTGACTGATAGTGTATAGATATATAGGTTTATGTATTACAGATATTGATATTGACTGAAAATAAACATTTTAACTACATAACTGCCCATTTGATTAATGTTAAGTTAACATTGTATTTTTTTCTTGATAGAAATACAAGCTTGATAGTGGCTGAATTGCTGGCATATAAGAAGTTCTGATCCAAGATCATATATCATGTACCCCTCTCTGTTCATCAGGCCCAACTTCCCAGACCACTTTCTTGGCCCCCAATCTTTGGGAAGAATTTAAAATTAAATGTTTTACATTTACATCACAGTCATACATTTAAATGTTGTATAACATACATGGATATTTCCATATATTAGATGATGGTACAGACAGCAGAGATTACATGTGCACAGTCATTGTTGGATATTCCATATTCATTTTTTTGTAATATATATTTTAATTCAGACCATTCACATTTATTTGGCAAGGGTTACTTTTCAAGCAAGCCTTCATGAAGAGAGTAAGCTAAAATTGTTGTGCAAAATTATGTAAATTTATAATGGCTTTTTTGACATTTGGGGGAGCTAAAGAGCCCTTTGTTCCCTTCTCCTCACCCACATTTCTTCCTGCAATATAATTATGATACCGCATTAGCTTTTGATTTAAAAACAATATTTCCTTTTTTTTTATTTCTTTTTTTTTAATTAGAAAAGCTGAGATTCCGGGCACATCACGTTGATCTGTCATAAAGACCAGTCATCGCAACTTGCAGGTCCATCCAGGCATGCATATGAACTTCACAAGGACAGTCTTCAAAAAGGTGTAGAGGTACATTATTAGAGAGACATTTGACACTTTTGTTATTTTAAACTTTTGTATTTTAGTTAATACAATACATGATTTTATTATATAAGCTCACAAATTGCGTCAGATAACAGGATTAAAATGACGTACAATCTATGTTGAGCATGTACAAATACATGTTCTCTATTGCCTACTCCTAGACGTTCATTTAAATGTTTGTTATTAATTTGGCCGTTTATAACGAGGTATCGCTTATAACGAGGTAAATTTGATAGTCCCGACTACCTTGTTATAACGGGGTTTCCATGTACAGAGAAATGTGAATGCCTCGGCCCCCAAGTAATGTTGGTTAAATCATAGTTTAATTTAACGAAGATTATCATTAACTTTATACAACCCTGTTCCTTATTTGCTTTTTCTGTTGTTAATTTTTTAAATTTTGTATCTGTTTCTTATTTTGTTTAATTATTTTTAGTTAAACCAATCATTGACAAGTGTCCACAAAATTATTTTCCTATATTGAATTACAGTGTATAAAGTAATTCTTCATTTATTCTATGAACAAAATATTGTGAACTGTTGGAGACTTCTTGGATCATATCCAAGGTCATAAATGTGACTTAGAAGCAGTTTACTTGATCATACCATATACAGTCTTCCAAGATATAATGCTAGATTAAAATTATTAAAGCGGCATGGTGATATCTTTATGAATTGCATAGTTAACATGCAAAATGTTGAGCTCGCTCTTTCCTTTGTCTGCTGATTGCATTTAATGGGCACTATTTTGTTTATTTATTCTTCATCTGCAGATACTGGCCACTGCTGTGCAACCTCAGGACATAACTGGATGGGATGAGCTTGTAGGGACTCGCTTCACAGTCTGAACATCAGACTAGCCATGCATGTACAATAGCCCATTGATACTTTGATTGGAGGGTGTTTCACAAGGCACTTGTCGTAACACACCAAATATACATTGACTGTTGGCAAAACATCACTACTCTCTTTTTACCGCTCATCCAAAGAACACCTTCTCCTTCTAACTCCTCTTCAACATCACCATGTGCAGTTACCATCTGACTTACATAGGCATCGACAACCATGGATTGTAAATGGGGCTACAATCCATGCCTCACTCACACACCTATAATAGAGGAGAGACCGCCGACCAACATGGGGTGTTGAGTCATCACCTTTTCATCCCCCGAGCTATTCTGACCTTTTAAAAAATCTTTCTCCTTTTGCAGAGATTACACTTTTCTGCATGCAAAACGTTTTTGTCTACATGGACGCGTGTAAGCACCACACCTTCAGGCTTCCAGGCCTCGCTTATCTCTCCACGGCACACATCGGAGTCATCGCCACGCCTTCGCGCCACATCATGTGTGGTGGTTCATTGATGGGACTGAAATGATATATCGCCTTTCTCTTCACGCGTCTTCACGTTCATCACCTTCATCATCATCATCATTGAACTCTCGTTCTCATCTCTTCCGCGGACGCGCATTTCATTCAGGCCAACTGAATGCTCTAATTAATTACCATAGACTTTAATTATTCACGTGCAATACATTTTTCGGACATTTGTTTTATACCCTTTAATAATGACGTCAACCAAATTCTATATGACTTGTGCGGACATTCCTTTTATTCAGTCGTTGTACTGTATTATTTCTATTAGTGAACCTTGTACAGGGAAACCCCGTTATAACGAGGCAGTCGGGACTCGGGACTATCGATTTTACCTTAATATAACCGGAATCTCGCTATAAACGAGCTCGTTATAAGCAGACCATTATGGTATTGGAACAATTGGGACCAAAGGATTCTTCTCATTATAAACGGTACCTCATTATAAGCGAGCTCGTTATAACGGGGTTTCCCTGTATTGGGTGCTAGTGACCGCCGTATGTGTTTGCATCAACAGTACGTACAACCTATCACACACCACATTTCCCCAATATTTGGTCTCACTAAAAGCTGACCACATCAGAGAGTATAAAGAATCGTCTTGTATACTATTGTTTCAGCCTACCACAAATGAATAGTTATAGGTCTATTAGGAGGAAAAATCTCTAAAAGTTAGAGCATTATCTGGCAAGATACAATGAAACTGGCTCTTGGAAATTTGGTGAACTCAAATTTGCAACAAACTCTGATAAAATATTTTCTTCATATGCACACTTTTCCATTCCCAAAATCATGATATGTTGTGTATCGATGTATTCTACATAAAATACAGTAGGTTTAAGATCAACCTATATTTAGAGAAAATTAGATGCCTATTTCCAAAGAGCCATAGTTTTTTGTTTGTATTTCTTGACCGATCATGCTCACTAACAACATCATGTGTACAGCCATTTTGAGATGTCATAGCTTTTTTTTATTTGTCGTAGGGGTAAGTGCTATGACAGATAACTATATATGACAAATTTGTCGTCACGACAAATTTGTCGTGCCGACAAATCCTTAAAATGCTTTGTGAAATGGATATTCGTCATCGATGACAAATTTGTCATAGAAATGGAAATTTGTCATAGAAATGGCATTTGTCGTGACGACAAGTGCTTTGTGAAACACCCTCCCGGAAATGCCTTAGACGATACCATTTCATAAAAAGCGGTGCATAATTGTGTATGTAGTGAAGCCTATGTACATGTACATCCCTTGTATTCCATCTTTCTATACGTTTCTTTTTACACCCCCACTCCCTTCCTATACAAGTCATTTTGTTCAAATCACGGGTTGGGCTAACAACATGCGCATCAACGTCGTTATCAGCCAAACCCGCGCACCCGGTTTGATAATGGATTGTCCCATCACGCGTCAGACCAACGCGTACATCTGAGTGTCTTTCAGGCATAGAAGTATGAATAAACAAACCAACCCGTTTATAACTAGAAGGTTCACTTAACGCGCGCTAGTGACGTGTCCCATAGACTTTGTACATGGGCAACATGGCGGAGTGAACCGATTTTTGAAGCTCCCGTAGCCCACTTCTCTACGTCATCGCGTAGTGACCTAGAAATACTGGACCAATCATCATGCTATGCAGTGCGTAGACTATCGCGCCTATTTTCCTGCGCACTGTCAAAGACTGTAGAATTACAAGACAGATCACTGGCGGTCGCGCAGCGATGTCCCTTCAAACAGAATGAAGATTCAAATCGAGCTAAAGAGAAAGTTGGGTACACCCAGAGGTTTGGGTACTAACAGTACTGAATCTTGCTTATTTTAATTAATTAAAAAACATTTAAAAATTATTGTCGATGAGCTTTTTTGGAACAAATGTTCCCTTTGTTAGTATTAATTTAAACAAAAGTAAGGATCAGAACGTACTTACTTAAACTCGGCAAATTCAGGCTAGTATGACGATTGAACATCGGCTTATCTCCAAGTTGAGTACACCTGGGGGACACATTGTTTTTCTAATTCAATATTGTCTTTGTATATGTAAAAATATTTAAACATTATTGTCGATGAGCTTTTAGAGATTTTCACTCACATTTTTGAAATAAAGAATTGTTAAATTCACAGATCTCGAACGTGCACAATAAACAGGCAATGGCATATTTGGATATTTGCATATTATCAATCACACTGTCTGGAATATACGCACCTACAAACCAATCGACTTTGTTCTTCCCAACATGATACTGCTTTGTGGAATAATTGACCAATGATAACTGCGTATGTGTGCGCATTATAAAATCGGTGCGCTTAGTCAGCTGATTTATTTCCGAAAATAGTGTTGTTGCTAGGCTAAAAATAGCCGAGTCATTCACATTAAGCCAGCAGCAACAACAACAACTGCAACAATAAATATGTGGGGAACCCCCTGTGCAATTTGCATTGTGACGTCAGGACTGTAATTGCGCGCATTAACTGAGGACATCGCGCGCTGCCCATTCACTTTGTACAAGAAAATTGTCCAGTGGTCGGTCTTTCCATTAAGCATCTTTGGCACTGTCCTAGATTTCATCACGCTTATGAGAACAATGGGAGCCATTGTGACGTATGCATATGAACTTGTTTTATTGACCTCGATCCCGTGACGACGCGTTTGAACTATTCTGTGATTGGTTAACTGGAGTTCCCAAGTAGCCCATAATGCAACCAGTTGTGGGCTCTTCCGGTGAGCAAAAATCGCTGCACTCTGGCAGCAGTGACACCCCCCTGCTTTCAGGGGAGTGCAGGGGGGTCATACTGCGCGCTAATCATGGAAAACTTTATGGACTGGCTAACATGGAATTCTGGAATACGTTTAGTCTAGGATCGAGACCCTCGATCGCATGCTAAACATAGCGCGACCAACGAGAGAGGTCTGCGTAACATCAGTGATCGCTGCTCACGAGGCCTCAGTTGGCAGCCATTACTGCTGTTGTGCAGATCTCTTTTTTTGTTTTGTTTTGCGCACTTGGGTACGCGTACAATTATAAAGAATTAAATGAAGACAGTGCGCGGACTGAGCGCGCATTAACATTATAATACGCGAGTAGCCATTGCCATTTTTCTCTACACAGTAAACATCTTAAAATTTCAAAAATATGTTTCTCACAGCTTTGATTTCAATTGTAAAATCGCTATCGACTATAATTTTTTAATATTTGTCTTATCATGAGGATAATATTAATTCTACATAAAGACATAGCCATAAAGTTAACTAAAGTCGCCACTAAGCTCTTGGTCAATCTTCATGCTAGCCTGAATTAGCCGAGTTTTTGTAAGTACAGTTTGATCCTTATTTTCTTTAAAATTCTTACGAAAGAAGGGGACATCTGTTAAAAAAAAGCTATCGACTATAATTTTAAAATGTTTTTGTATTAATAAAAATGACACAAATACAGTGATATAATAAATTCCCTATGGTTACTAAGGTCTGGCTTAAGCTCGATTTGAATCTTCATTCTGTTTGAAGGAACATCGCTGCGCGACCGCTAGTGATCTGTCTTGTAATTCTACAGTCTTTGATTGCATGCCTTGAGTGCGTAATGTTTGTTAATGTGCTCGTTCATGAATGGAATATCTGCGCAATGCGCGCAGTTATTTTTAACGCGCGCTGGCCTTTGCACAACAACAACATAAAAACAGTACCATTACACGTTTTAATCGTGCAATGGTACTAAATATCGTTGAATGTTACGTTTCCGCGAATGTAATGTGACCTGAATTCAACCAATCACATTGCGAGAACATTCACTTACGTAGGTGACATACAGGTGACAGACAGGCTACGAATTATCTAGATGGCTTTATAATATTATAACGCCTTATAATGGTCTCGCAATATGATTGGTTGAATTCAGGTCACATGACATTCGTGAAAATGTACCATTGCACGATGTTGACGTCATTATCGCGCAATGGCACGTTCATGTAGTTCTATTGCACGATTTTGACGTCATAAACGTGCAATTGTACTTTTATGTATTTGGTTTGTGCAAGCCCCAGCGCGCTTTAAAAATAACTCCACGCATTGTGTAGATTTTGCATTTAAGAACAAGCGCATCAACAAACATTACGGACTCCAAATAGAAACTAGCGCGCAGAGTTTGCCATGCCAGGGGCGGTAAGTGTAAACCTCCCAAAATATGAAATGAAAAGGATCTATTTAACACCGAGCTGGAAACAAATTTATTTTATACCTAGGTGTCATATTAAAGCAAATAATGAATGTATTTTCCATTCGTGCAATGTTACGAATATTTTCATTCGGTGAAAGATGGATTGTCCCATCTTTCACCTCATGCAAAAATTCGTACCATTGCACTCATAAACATTCATTATTTTTATAATATTCTAACATATTGATGGGCCATTGCGCGTGCGCCGTTCAGTTAGATTCCAATATGTCCATAAACCGCACCAAAATAAGAATGAAACTTTTATGATTACGCAAATGTTACTTAAAAAATGACCAATAATATAAGCAAAGACAAACAAAACATGTATCATTAGAATAGAATAATCTTAAAAGTTTTACCTTGATAAACATGGCAATGTAGCAGACGAAGATGAAGGCGAAAGAAAGCAGGTTGACGACGATGAAAATGGCGATGGAATACCACCACATCGGATACGTGTCAGAGTCAGAGAGGACGAAATCGACGTTGTAAACGTACCGTCCGACGATCCATTCACGTTCGACCACTAGCGTACCCGTCTGGGCGGAGGCCGTCTGTAAACATGGTAAGTAACATGAGTGTACCCATGATTTTGTCCAAGGAGTGTAATTACGTCGGCAAAAATTTCCGAGGCCGCGGCCACTGGTTAGGAAGGGTGTAAGCGAGAGGGAGCCCGTCACCAAAAATGTTTCAGGCCGAAGCCGAGACCACTTGTTAAGTTGTGTCCTTGGGAGGGGGTGGGGGGGGGGGGGGGGGGGGGCAAGACCATAAGGTATGATGGTCGAGACCGATAACAAGTAGACTCGAGACCCGTTCAAACTGGTAAAGGGGGTCTTGGCCCCCTGGTAATCAGTGGTCTCGGCTTCGGCTTCTGAACTTGTTCGGCGCGACGGTCAACCCATCCACCCCCACCTCCCGAGACCACTGGTTGTGTCCTTGGGGGGGGGGGGGGGGGGGGGGGGGGCGAGACCATTGTGTATGATGGTTGAGACCGATACAAAGTGGAATCGAGACCGGTTCAAACTGGTAAAGGGGGGTTTGATCACCCCATATTTGGCCCCCAAGTTGTTTTTTCGTCAAAGGAGGGTGTTTGAACACCCCCTCCCCCGCCTCCCCACCCAAGTAAGCGTACGGTAAGTAATGTTTTGAAATTAACCTTGTGAGTGCCAAGTGACATTTAAAGTAACCAATTCAGTGAATAGCGAAACCCTCTGAGTTCCAAGCTAAAGGGATGATAAAGCTCTAGACAAACATTATTTTAATAACCAAAACTTTCGCCATTATGATTACGAACTATATACATATAACTCCACCATGCCCGGGCAGAAATGCAGACAAACTTGTTATCAGTCAAAAAGTAACCGTTAAAACACAAAAGGGCTCTCTCTAAAACAATGTTTGTCTTAACCATTTCTTATTTCCAAAATGGGAATTTGATGTTTGATTTAATAAAGAGATCATTGAACAACTTTTTAAAAACCTCTTTGGTATTTTTTGAAAAGTGTAGGTATTATACAAATATTATTTAGACAAGATAACACGAATAGCAGCAGTCTTGTTTTCCCCATATTCGGCTACAATGAATGGAAAGAAAGATAAGCTTAATCATCAATTGCTAATCCTGTGTATGCATGTAGGAACAAAATTATAGTTCTGATTATATGAGTATTGTGACTTGAATCGACATTGGCCCTAGCGGGGATCATCCGACGAGTAATCCAATAAATTGGTATTTAAATGTAGCATATAATATCTGACAAAAGAAGTTTAAGCAATAAGATGATAAGCGGACTCTAATTATGTTCTAGGACTACTACTCCCTGGACAACCACCCCCGGAGGATTACCCCCCGGCAACTACCCCTCTAGGATAATTACCATGGGGGGTAATTGCCTTGGGGGTAATTGTATTGGGGGTAATTGTTTTGGGGGCTAATTGTTTAGGGGGTAGTTGTCTTGGGGATAATTGTCCCAGGAGGGTAATTGTCCGGGTCGTAGTTGTCCGGGGGGTAATTGTCCTAGGGGGTTAGTTGTCCGGGGGTTAATCGTCCGGGGGTGGTTTTCCAGGGAGCAGTAGTCCGGATAAGCTCTTATTCGTATATATTTCATATAAATACAAACAATTTACAGCATGTAATTGAAATCACACAAGTAACAAACATCGGTTGATAAACGGATGCAATATTATAGCAGCTGTTCTTCCATGTCATAATGAGCATTCTTTCCTGATAGTACTTAAAAATACAGTATTTAAAAAGATAAATGTAACGTTAACCTGTTTCTTCATGAACATCAAAAACGGTTTAACACACCTGTAGGGGAAGTCCAATGCAGACGTCGCTGAGTCCATAGATCGAAGGTGCCTGTGTCGTGATCAGCGCCGAGAAGAGACTTAGCGCGATAGAGAATGCCCAAACCACGAACACGAGCACGAGCAGTATCCTGGAAGTGATGTTGTATTTCCCGAACGGAAACATGATGTGGATGAACCGGTCGACGGTGATGAGGGTTAGTGTGAACACCGACGCCTCGCTGGACAGAAACCCCAGGAAGCCGGCGAACCGGCAGAGCGACGACCCACGCCAAACAGGCGCACTCAGGAAGTACTCACTGCCGTAGTAGATGTCGGCCGAGGTAATGATGATCATGAAGATACCCATTAGGCAGTCGGCAACCGCGAGACTGATGATCAGCTCGTTTTGAGCCATACGTCCTCTCGACTGCTTCCGGAGACGGAGGTACATGACAACGGCGTTCCCGACCAGAGCACTCAACCCCATCACCCACCCAGCAACTCGCAGAGCGAGGCTGGGGAAGATGCTGCCGCATGTCTCCAGAGGACCGGTCGCAGCAGTCCTCGCGCAGATGAAGGTTTCATTCTGCTGCTGCTTCAGCAGACAGCAGAAACGGTTGTCGGATGTTGCCCTGAAAAATTATAATTTTGCAATACAGTGGAACCACATTATAACGAGGTCTTTAGTACCATGACAATTACCTTGTTATATTAGTCTAAAAAACACAATATAAGGGCCGCTGGGACCAGCAAAAAAACCTTGTTAAGGGAAGGTTTTGTTATAACAAAGCTCTTTATAAAAAAAAAAAAAAAAATAATAATAATTGCATTTATAAGGCGCTTTATACGGGCGTTTCTAAGCGCACTGGTGGTCTGTCTAAATAAGAAAACTAGTAAACACGATAGCAGAAAACAATACAACGCAAAAGTCAAAGTAACAAATAAAAAAAACTGCTTAAACAAATGGGTTCTACTGTAGTTAACACGATAGTTATGACAGTGTCATAGCTTATGGGATGGGTGGGGGTATGCGGCACGTGCCCCCCTAATAATTTGAAGAAAAAAAATAGTTGAAGCAGATCGTGGTATCGTACATACATTAAGTGATACTTAAAACAAAAATGAGCAAAACGTTTACTAGTGACAAATGTACAAACTGTCATCAACGTTGCCCTGCTATTTTTATATCCATTTTATGGATCAATAAAGTAATATCCAGGTTAATGGATTGTCTTGTAAAACGCGTATCCACCCGTCCACTCTATTATTGTTATATTTTTTTAAGTTTAAAGGAATAGTTGAGTTTTTGTAGAGAGGGCGCTACACATAATATTTTTTTTGGTGAGATAATGAAAGACTGAGTTTAAAATTTGAAAGAGCATAATATTTTAGTGACAGAATAAACTTTATTTTATAAAAATCGGTTCAGAAACGGCTGAAATATCCATAAACATATCCATTTGTAATAAATGTGGGGCCCCACAAATATTACCTAATTTTGAACCAACCGTTACAAATTTTTAAATAATGCTTCCTCCTTTCAAAAATTGTCAAAAGAAGTGTTTTAATATTTGTCGATTATCTAATCATTATTTTTACGAACCTTTACATGCACAATATTTTATTTAATATGGTTTAAATCAATGTTTTTTTTAGAGAGCTCCATCTTGAGTTTGAATGAGTTTGAATGATAAAAGGCTTTTTACTCAGTCGTTTATGATTTTGAATTCCTTTCAAGCATGGTACAGTTATAACTATTAGTTTGTAATGTAATGGTGTAGGTTTTGGTTACTAAAATTCAGTTTGACCAAAACTGTAATACCTTTACCAGACCTCAACTACAGTATTCCTTTAAGCTTTGATCGTGATTTGTGTTTGTTTATTTTCCATATTTTTGCAATGTACATCTATATTTCTATTTTTCATCTCAAAATGCCTGTTAATGGAGCCACAAAAGTATGATCTAAATAGATTATTGAGTTCAGACTTAGGGGAGGGAGATGAAATTGGACTAGGCAGCTACTGTTATACATCTGAATAATTAAATTCATGTTTAAAATCGTTTAATGCTCATTCTAAAATGTATTATTAATCTAGTTATCTTCATATTAATTGTAGTCTAAGTATTAAGAGTTATAATACTGCATATGTTCGCTTTTATCGATTTGCAATTTTCTTAAATGGGACTGATGCTGATTATTCTGTTTTATTGAATGAAAGGCAGGGTAAGTCTAAAGAGGAGGTGAGGTAGGAATATTATTAACTGATAAAGTGAAATATAAACAACGCACATATTTAGATGTTAATTATCAGTTATAAATGAGTCAATATTTTATTGAAATGGAAAAGGTTAACAAACATGTTTTAATTTGTGTGATCTATCGGCCTCCTTATCAACCAGTGCAATAATTTTAAAATACATGTATTTTAGAAGAAGTTTTGAATCTTGTATACAGTGAAAATAAAGATATGGGGCGATTTTAATATTAATTTATTTTATGTTAATTCTTGCCAACCTGTTGATGATTTTTTATATTCATTGACGAAAATTTGTTTAAACAAATTTTCGTCAATGAATATAAAAAATCATTGTCCCACCCAAATTACTGATGGGTCTTGTATTTTGATTAATAATACATGTACATTTATACATAATTGAGAACATGTTAGGTGTCGAATAATTACTTATGTGATGTGAGCGACCATTTTCCAGTATTTCTAATGAACAAAAAACAGAGTATACCAGATGAAGATAATTATTTTGTTATACGTGAAATAAATAAAGAAAAAAATAGGAAATTTGTTCGTGAAATGTATAATTCTGATGGGTCTTTATGTTGAGTGTTTTGTAAAGCGTTATACGTATATGTTAAACAAATGTTTCCCTTTGAAACAATGTCAACAAAGACACAAATGTAATAATCCATGGTTCACCAAAGAGTTATGTAATATGTGTTTTTAAAAGTCATTTATATAAGAAGTTTTTACCAAACCCAATTGATTGCAAGAAAGATAAATATTATAAGTATAGAAATATGGTGAATGGTAAAATTAAAAATGCTAAAAGATACTAATTCAAGCCGACATTTAAAAGGATCTAGAATCTCTGTGTGCAATGTGCATGGCATGTGCAATAAGTGATGAATGGTTGATTATTGTTGCTATCTGAAATGTCCACTGTATTTTGTAAACATTCCAAGTTAAATGGACGTTATATGGCCAAGTAATGAACAAATATGCAAAGTGATGATCACTAACTCAGTGCACTGATTTTGTACACGGGTTTCGAAGATCCAGTGGATCGTTTAACATCTAAACACTTTAATCGTAAAATTATTTTTAACGAAAGGGAAATTTTAAAAACGGAAACCGGTCCCATGCTGTGTTTGTTAATACGAACACAACAAGGTATGGGGAAACCGTTAGAATTCCAATTGGATTTTAAAGATTTGGAAAATGTCACTAAGTCTCTTTCAAGGGATAATTAAATTTTGGTAAAGACGGCGCTAAACAAAATAATTTTTGCTGTGAGGTAATGAAAAACTGAGTGTCAATTAAATTCGAAAGAGCGTATAATTTTAATGACCGATTAAACTTTATTTAATCAAAATCGGCTAAAAAGATATCCAGAACACAACCATTTCTAAAAATTGTGGGGACCTACAATTATTCGATAATTTTGAACCAGCCGTCAATAATTTTTGAACAATGCTTTCTCTTTTCAAAAGTTTACAAGAGAGGTTTTTAAATAATTGTTGATTATCTCAATATATTATCACTATTAACAACACATCACATGCACATTATTTTATTTAAATTGTTTGAAACCGATGATTGGTTAGAGAGTGCCCTCGTGAGTTTTTATGGCTCTTATTGAATAATAACTAAGTAATTATTATTAATAATAATTACTAAGTAATTTGTTTGTAATTTTGTATTCATATTGGGAATGGTGGAGTCATTAATGTATGTATGTTCAGAATATAATATAAAAGAAGAATGCTTTTAATTAAGTCTCAATTCTAATTGAAAATACTTTGTATTAATCTACTTTGAATTTGTTATTGAAAACGATCAAAATAAAATTATTTAATTTCTCAATTTCATATGAAGATACTTTGTATAAATGGAATACAATTAATTTAATTTGTGTTAGGAATATAACATGTATTAAGACTTGTTTAATTACTCAATTTGTATTGTAGATACCTTGTATTGCTTCCCTTTTGATATCACATTGATGGTTAGACCTACTCGTTATTGAGTATGATAACTTTATTTTATGTTAGGAATATGATATAAAATAGATAGTGGGATTTGATATACTTTAATTAAATAATTTCCATGTTCTTATTTTTGCATTTTTGTGATGCTTATTATTGTATATAGTTTTTAAAAGATATACATGGGCTGTATTAATTTACACTTTGTTAGATTTAATATTTTAGTTAGTATTACATATTTAAACGTAAGTAACGAATTAGTAAATTGGTTCTTTGTTATTGTTAGGTTAACCCTAACCAGGCCGGGTTATTTTGGCTATGCTCTCGCCGGGGGGCGGGGGAGGGGGGGGGGGGGATCTGAGATCTCGGCTGTCGACGCGCGGCCGCCGCCAAATTTGGCACGCAGCTAGCTTGCAACATAATCTACGAAGATTGCATTGTTATTTTTTTGAACAAATTCAATGTTCAATTATGCAAATTTATGCAGAAATCCCCCTTTTGTCTATAAATGACTAAATATGGCTCAGAATATGCTAATATTGTGCATTAATATTTCGTATGACTTAATTAACAGGTTTCCAACATTAAAAATTGCAACAGCCAACAAATTCCTTATGTATTTCTTTGTTTTTGGAATTTCTTATGTATTTCTTTACTTTTGTTTTTTATTGTTTTTTTTCGATGGAAAACATTATTAAACATTATTTAACAATCGTTAGCCCCAAACCAAATGATTGCAGTGATTATAATGACAAAATAAAGAAGGTTTTGTCTAGGTAAAAATAAATTTCTATAGGATTTGTAGACAAATCACAAAAATTAGCGATTTTCGGGCCGACGCTCACTTACAAAAGGTCACGTGACTTTAGAACGGTACCCGGTCGTCGCGAATTCGGTCTCAAAAGTTGCGCAATACTTCAATGATAAAACTCATGAAGTCGCGCGGCAACACCTGCGCGCGTTGCGGAATTATAGCGAAAAAAGTCGAGGGGGGGGGGGGGTGGGGTGCATTCCACCCCCCCCCCCCGGCCTGGTTAGGGTAAAGATTACAATCAAATGAGAATATGTATACTACATGTATAATTATAATAATCACATTTTTAGGCTACCATGTTAGTGCTCTTCTTGCCAAATGCATTCGTAAATATATATTATTTTGTTGTATTTTGATGTTAAATAATATTTATATTGTGCTGTAATATATTTACTCATGTATGTTCATAAGTATTTGTGTTCATGTACGCAAGGCACTTTAGTCCTCGGACTACAGTCTTGTTCATTTTGTTCAATACAAAAACCGATATATCTATCTATCTATCTATAACGATTAGTTTGTAGTGTAATGGTGCAGGTTTTGGTTACTTAAATTCAGTTTGACCAAAATTGTACTCTCTTTACCAGAACTCAACTATCACTTTAAGAAAGCATCAGGACATAATACAGAAAATATGGAAATTGATAAATTAATATCTTTGTAGAAATAAGAAGGGCAATATGCCTGACTTCATTATGCATAATTAACAAACTATTTATGATAAGAAAACAAATATACTCTGTGTTTAATAATTTGTTTTAATCCATGTACAGCTTGCTTTAATCCTACAAAAATAGTCGATATTGAAAAAAAATAAAAAAATACTAAAAGTTGTGGCCATGATGAGGTAAGTGTTCAATTATTAAAAAACAATATGTATGTTATGTCATGCCCTTTGACTAAAAGGGATAGTTGAGTATTGGTCAAACCTAAAACTAGTAACCAAAACCTGCACCATTACGGTACAAAGTAATAGTTATAACGTCACCATGCTTGAAAAGTATACACATTTACAAACGACTAAGTAAAACCCCTGTTATCAATTAAAAAGAGCCGTTACAACTAAAGAGGGCGCTATTAAAAAACAAATTGGTTTTAGCATTTTGTTCAAGAATTGTTCGCATGTTTCAATAGAGATATCATCAACGACGTTTTAACAACCTATTCTGATTTTTAAAAAGTAGTCTTTGACCATTTTTTGAAATTTGTCTTAACCCTAATCGGGCCGGGCCATAATGCCCCCCCCCCCCTCCTCCGCGATTTTTTTATTGGTCCAAAACGCTGTACGATGACGCGCCGCCGCTTGGTGGCTTTTTTCATCGGGTCTTGCGCACACTTTAAAACAAAAATTTCGAAAATCGGACCTACCGTTACAAAGTCACATGACCTTTTGTCTATGCATGTCGGCCCGAAAATCGCTCAATTTCGTGATTTGTGTACAAAACATATGGAAATAACAATTTTCGTAAAATGAGGTGTATCATTAGTTATTTGGTGTTGTTTACATGTTATATGTTGGTTTGGGGATTCAAAATAGTTGAATTATAGTTAGAAATAAAATAAACAACAAAAACAATAAAATACATAAGTTTAAAAAAACTAAAGAAATACATAAGAAATTAACAAAACATAATAGACATAAGGAAGAACCGGGTTCTTCCACTTTTTTTTTGTCGTATTGTCATTACAAATGCTCTAATGAATATATGTAGTGAAAACCAGAGTTTAATTATGAAGAATATATGATTTATGTGTAAAAATATGAATTTCATGACTTATTTGCATAAATTACCATAAATATGCAAATTAATGAATTGTTCAAATTTTTTCAAAATTACCATTGTATTCTATACACTTCACTTATCATGCGTGCAACATTTTACGGCGATCGGCCGCTCTGCGGCCGAGATCTAAGGGGGGGGGGGGGGGCCATAATGCCTCCCCCCCGGCCTTCTGAAGACCTCAAATAGCCCGGCCCTTTTAGGGTCTAAATATCGCCCGGTGATTGCCGGTGAAGAACATTTTGAATAAAATATATTCATGGGTATTTCAGCCGTTTCTGAACCGTTTTTGATCAAGAGTTTATTCTGTCATTAAAATTGTACGTTCTACCGAATTTGAGAGTAAGTTTTTCATTATCTCACAAAAAATATCGGGGAGGGGGGGGGGGGGGGAGGGTGGGCATGCGGGGCACTTTGGGAAATACCAATACTCAACACTACCTTGGACCCTTTTACCACGCCATTTGATATAGCTGCTTCAATAGCTATATGCGAGATTATTTTACGAACCGGTCGAGTTACCGCATTGGGCGCGCACAAAAGAACCGATCGATATCTGGTTGACCATAGCATTGTATTCGCTTCTATTCAATCTAGCGGGAGTTCGCTGGTCAAGTAGTAAACACAAAAGAGGCGATCGATATGCATGATATAGGCTCAGCGAAGTAAATTTCTGTACAACTTACTCTATATTTGCTTGTGTGTGTTTCTATACGAATATCTTGAAAGTAGACTTGTTTATTACCATGATAAAATTGTAATAAAACAATAATCACGCAACTAGAGTCGGAGAAACCTGATATACATGTAGCCAAGGGTTCAATCTTTGTATTCAGCCAAATAATATTGTATTTACAAGATGCATATATTTAATTTTATGCAATTAATAAAGCCCTTGCTCGGAACCGAGAAATCTCGGTTCCCGTATATGAGTAGGCGCATCGGGGACCGAGGATTCTCGGTCCCCGTAGTGATCGGGTTATTTTTAAGTGCAATATTCAATATTTGTTTTTTTCTTTTTCGAAAGGTATCGTACCAGAACAATTGAAACTTGCCAAGGTTATTCTAAATTATTTAGAAGGAGCTGTTTATTATCGCCTTTTTATGTCTTTAAATAAATGCAATATTATTACTGACTGTCAAATATAGTTTTAGGCCTGGGCATTTTACATCCAATTCCTTGACATGTACGGGCATGGGTTTTATTTACATTTTGTTATACAAAATCCAAAATTGGTTGATTTTTTTCCTGCAAGTTGTGATTATACCATATGAATGTCTCTCCAGTTCCTAGTGTGACTTGTAATAGCACTTTTGATTCTTGGTGAGAAGTGTCGAGTGGTATTAAAGGGATAGTTGAGTTCTGGTAAAGAGAGTACAGTTTTGGTCAAACTGAATTTTAGTAACCAAAACCTGCACCATTACATTACAAACTAAAAGTTTTAACTCTACCACGCTTGAAGGGAATTAAAAATCACAAAGGACTGAGTGAAAGCGTTTTACTATTCAAACAGAGGCGTTCGAATTCATGATGGCGCTCTCTAAAAACAAATTTTAACAATTTTAAATAAAATGTTGTGTATGTGAAGGTTCGTAAAAATAGTGTTTACTTATTTTGAAATTTTTTGAAAAGAGGAAGCATTTGTTACAAATTTGTAACGGTTGGTTCAAAATTAGTTACTATTTGTGGGGCACCATATTTATTACAAATGGATACGTTTATGGATATTTCAGCCGTTTGTGAACCGATTTTGATCAAATAAAGTTTATTCTATCACTAAAATGTTATGCTCCTTAAAATTTTACACGAAGTTTTTCATTATCTCACATAAACATTATTATGTGTAGCGCACTCTCTACCAAAACTGAACTATCCGTTTAAACTCTATTGGAGAAGCATGTAATATTTGGATGCTGCTTGCCTGTGTTTAAGCAGTATACCAGGCTAGATGCCAGCTTCACCTGGACTTACCTACTTCTTTGAAAGAGCAATTGACTGTCACTTAGCAATTCTGATCAATAATTAATTTACTCATAAACGATCCCCACAAAGATTGGAAAGACATTTCTATGATATAAGAACTACTTAAAGAAAAACAGATCATAAAATGTTGCACTATGCATTGAAAATATGTGTATAAAACACACACCTTTTGATAGTAGAAATCCACACAATTATTCATGAAATTCGTGTTTTCTTCGAATTCAAGACATAACATATTTTGTAGTCTTTACTAATCCCATTGACTATACCCCCTTTGATATTTTATGAACTTTGTTTCTTCAAAATGTAACTAAAGTGACAACATCTCAAAAATCGAGAAAAAAGTAATAATGATTTGTTCCAAGGCTGTATACACAGCCTCGGCCTGTGGGTATATTATTAAACAAATACTTGTACAATAATCTACCTCAGAAGACCTGCTACTATGTACATTATATAAGAGACACTATCTCACGCACAAATCCAGGAATAACGTTTGCAGCGGGTATTGGTTTATGCAAATGAACACCTTAACTATAACTTATGAACATTTAACTCGGGGGAAAACAAAAAAAGGACTGGTAGAATAGAAACTTGAGAATGTATACTTACAGTTTTTCAACTGATGCCAGGCCAACCATTGAGTCGGAATACACGTTGTCAAATTCCGTAATATCGACCATGAATCTGTCGGGATTATAATTATTATGAATATTCACTATAAACTCTTTGGGTAACAATCAACATACGTGTGATTTGCGGTTGCACCATGTAAGTAGCCATTTCAAGGACTACCAACAGTCCTTTCTAGGAATACTACAGTCATTTTAGAACTATTCTAGAAAGAATACCAACAGGCCTTCTCAGGACTCACCAATCCTCTCCTTATACATGATGCAACCACAAACCACACGTATTGCATGTAATATTCTGTACTCAAATGACCAACAATCTTTGTGAGGGGCATAATATAACAATATAGTGGTTGCACCTTAAATATATAATTGAGTACTGGTCGAGGATTGTTTATTGGCAAATAAACATGTTGTACGGCCTTGAAGATGAAGAAATATTGTTGAAATATCAAATAAAAAGAGAACAGTTGAATAATCCAATCTTAACTGGTTACATTCGAGTTTCTGATATATGATATCCTTATAGACGTTGGAAATAGATGCTCACCTGGCAAACTGAGGACAATACATTTTTTAAAATTGGAATTTCACAAGAATGTGAACACTTGGAGTGGAATCATTCTTGGAGTGGAATCATTCTTATCCAGAAGTCCTTTATTAATACTAAGTGTACTCTCACATGGACTCAAAACCAAGCGGAAACCTCACAGTATTTTCAGAAAGAAACAATAAATAACATGTAGTGCAATGTATGGGTGTGTAAACTCAAAAAAACAAATTAGCTACACAACGGAATACGGTCGAGTAGTATTCAGCCAAAAAATAATGCTATAGAAAATAAATGAGGATGTAACGTTTTGCCATGTTCCATGCGAAACGAAATATGGGTTCACATGATATTATAATTATCATACACCAACTAATATTTGGGCAACATCATATGACTCTGATGATGGCTGGTTCCTTACCAGAGTGAGGGAATAAGTTCCCTCTTCCTCATAGCTGTCTTACTAGTACTTATATCACATACATGTACCGTTTTCACTCCTGTTACCTTCTCTCATTTTGTCTCCTTATCGATGAGATCCTTGCCAGCAAGTTAACCTTAATAAGGCCGGGGGGGGGGGGGGGCATAATGCCCCCCCCACCCCCGCGATTTTTTTATTGTTCCAAAACGCTGTACAATGACGCGCCGCTGCTTGGTGGCTTTTTTCTTTCGGGTCTTGCGCACATTTTAAAACAAACATTTTGAAAATCGGACCTACCGTTACAAAGTCACGTGACCTTTTGTCTATGCATGTCAGCCCGAAAATCGCTCAATTTCGTGATTTGTGTACAAAACATATGGAAATATCAATTTTCGTAAAGTGAGGTGTATCATTAGTTATTTGGTGTTGTTTACATTTTATATGTTGGTTTTGGGGTTCAAAATAGTTAAATTATAGTTCGAAATAAAATAAACAACAAAAACAATAAAATACATGAGTAAAAAAAACAAAGAAATACATAAGAAATTAACAAAACAATAGAAAACATAAGGAAGAACCGGGCTTTTCCAAATTTTTTGTTGTATTATCATTCCACATGCTCTAAAGAATATATGTAGTGAAAACCAGAGTTTAATTATGAAGAATATATGATTTATGGGTAAAAATATTAATTTCATGACTTATTTTCATAAATTACCATAAATATGCAAATTAATGAGTTTTTCAAAATTTTTAAAAATTACCATTGTATTCTATACACTTCACTTATCATGCATGCACATTTTTACGGCGATCGGCCGCTCCGCGGCCGAGATCTTAGGAGGGGGGGAGGGGGGGCCTTAATGGCCCCCCCCCCCCCTCCCCGGCCTGCTGAAGACCTCAAATAGCCCGGCCCTTTTAGGGTTAAGTCCAGCATGCCCCTAGGTGGTTTACAGGCGCCTGCCCCAAAGAAAGGTCAAGACATCACCGATGTCAACATGTGGGTACATACACACAGATATCCTTGTTGACGGAAAGGCGTATCCCCAAATAGCGGTGTGGATGCTGACTTGGGTCTCTGATTTCATTAAGCTGCTTATTTCATTTCAGGGTCTTAAAGGGGACCACCAGGCAAAGGACAACACATTATTATATGCTTTGGTACTGTTTTGTGATATCAAAATAGCCAACATTTTGCAAAGCGTTGTGTAATTCATTAACAAAGCAATTAATTTCCACCACTTACGGAACCACTGCTATCTCCTGGTTCGTACGGGCCAAACATTTGCGAGTGCGTCAATGCGATACACGCGTACGTCAATAGAATCCCGGATTATTCGTTCGCTCTGCACAGAGCGCTCTGGCTTTTCACACATAATATAGTCTTCGCATTCAGACCGCATGAACGCATGGTTGAGAATGGTGATGCGTTTTCCAATTATATTTTTTTTCTGAAAAAGATTTTTGTGAACTTATTGAAGGGATGGAATACTAAAGATGTTACCTTTCTATGATAAGAATATTATATTGGGGTGGTGGTACCCTTTAATATTTCTAGGTTTATCCAAGTTTCCTGATCCATAATAACCATTATTGGTGGGAGACATGGGTGGTAAAGTCTTTGGAGAAGAGGGGAATGACTAGTTCCCTGTCAGAATGAACACTGAGATGACTACAAAGGCACTAGAATATCAGCCAACCAGTGCTGGCTTATAGCAGCCAACCAGTGCTGGCTTATAGCATCCATCAACACGCCCTGCCAGCGCGGTGTGAGTTAGTTACCTTCTCCAATTATGGAGACAAACCAGAGAAGAGGTCGCATTGCCCAAGACCCGAATAGGCCCTACTCTGCATACAGAGTTAGGAAGAAGGATGCGAAGGTTTTCCATGGCAGATGGCCAGTTAAAGGGATAGTTGAGTTTTGGTAGAAAGGGCGCTACACATAATATTTTTTGTGTGAGATAATGAAAACATTAGTGTAAAATTTGAAAGAGCATAATATATTAGTAACAGAATCAAATTTATTTGATCAAAATCGGTTCATAAACGGTTGAAATATCCATAAACGTAACCATTTGCATTCAATGTGGGGGCCCCACAAATATTAGCTAAATTTACCAACCGTTACACATATGTGCCTCGCCATCCGCAGAGGAGCCAGAAGTCGCAAGATGTCGAACCTCAGAAATCACGATTGATTTGAAATTGCATGAAAAAGTGAAAAAAAATATTATTGCCTCATACATTTCCCTGATATCTGTTCTACCGGTACGCAAAATATCCAGTAAAAATATCCAGTGGAAAGGTAAAAATTAAACAGAGTTTTGAAGCATGTTTTTTGCAGGTTTGAAAAGTTTGCGTTCCAAAATTATTTGCCACTAAAAGCGATCGATATTAAGCTCCGCCTCTTAACAACCCCTTTGTGTTAAGTTGGAATCTCTGTAGCTGTCAAGAGCGGCCAGCGCACATCGAGATTCTTTAATCCCTATTGACTGTGCACGGAGATTAGTAATCCAAATGGCCTCCATTGTATAGTGGCCCTATTGAGTTTGACAAAGTATGTTTATGACAATACGACCCAAGTCCTATCCAATTAACTGCACACCCACCCCCCCCCCCCCCCCCCTCCAACCTCATACACTATGTACACCACTGGTTGAGTGTGAGTATTATATAGATTAAAGAATTGGGCCCTGTAACATAACATTCATTAATCGTATGTAGAATTAATTTGTCGTACTAAATATTTAAGTAGTTCATAATAATTTTATAATAAGGCATACCCCCCCCCCCCCACACCACCAAAAAAAAAAAAAAAAACGCTATTTAGAGCTTGTTTTAAGTTGGCTAAAGCACAATCCCACTCTTTTATATACCCTCATTTTGAAGTTGACCGAGGCTCGCCTCCGTTACTTAGACACCTGTTTTAAAATTTTCTAAGGGACATCCCCGGGCATCCCCGCCAAAAGAACGAAAACAAACCCTGTACCAACGGATCCCCCCCTCCCCCTTTGGTACCTGGGGCCTCCCCCTTTGGTACCTGGGGCCTCCCCCTCCAAAATGTCTAGCTTCGATACCCCGTTTTACTTTTCACGTATCAACATACTGTTCTTTGTAATAGTTTTTACATTACGCACCAGACGCAAGTTTGCATTCCTAAAATCAAACTGCCAGTCAATACCGATTAATCGAACAATAAACAGATCCAGAGCGGAGCCCCTTTTGTTACCTGCAAGTGCTCGCTATTGTATCATGTGCTCGATGTGTACAGTTTATCGTTCCAAACCCACTTAAATTGTAATTAAATCTGTTCATATCTCTACAATGCATGGATAATATTCAACAGTTTCTGGAGGGAAGGTGTATAGCATACATATTTACTGATATGCAAGTTTTCAAGAAAATTGAATAAAGGTTGCTACGACATTCTATTCATGCAATCGGTTCATTTATGGCCTGCTTAAAACGCTAATTTCACTTTCGAAATGGATGTAAAGTTTCTTGAGCTATTTTCTCGGCATCTTATTTCCAGACCGTTCAATATTTGCCTTAGAAAAGCGTCAATAACTACGCGTTGCAGAATCATTATGAGACAAACTTTATATCATATTAAAGCTTAGATATTGCTGAATCGAACTAAATACAAATCCAGAAAATCAACTTTGTCGACTTTCGGTTCTTCTACGTAGGACGGGTCACATATTTAAAAAATGCTTCTTATTTACAAACATTTTCAAAAGAATTGTATACATAGTTGTTGATTATCTCTCTATTTAATCACTATTTTTACAAACCTTTACATGCACAATATTTTATTTAAATGGTTTAAACCATTGTGTTTTTAGACAGCGCCATCTTGAGCTTGAACGCCTCTGTTTTCAATGATAAAAGGCTTTTTACTCAGTCGTTTGTGATTTTGTTTTCCTTTCGAGCATGGTGAAGTTATAACTATCAGTTTGTAATGTAATGGTGCAGATTTCGGTTACATACATTCAGTTTGACCAAAACTGTACTCTCTTTACCAGAACTCAACTATCCCTTTAATGATGGGCCGGATCCAAACCTGCTAGGGAGACCCGGCTCGGAAAAGGGAAGCTGTCGCACCCACAGCACACGCACAGAATTGTACATCTGCACCTATAACGTTAGAACTATACGTACTGGGGAAAGTCTAGATGCTCTACTGGAGAAACTAGTAGACATTAGGTGGCATGTAGTCGGCCTAGCAGAAAGCAGACGACCAGAAAATGAAGTCAAATTAAACTGTGGTCATACCTTGTACACTTCAGTAGCAGGCAAATGAAGTCTAAACGGAGTGGGATTTCGTGTCAACAAGCCCATACAAGACAACGTACTGAAGTTCAATGGGTACTCTGATAAGGTAGCAGTACTGAAGCTCCACATCAACAAGAAACACACATGGAGACTAATCCAAGTGTATGCACCAACCACAAGCCATGATGACGAAGTCCTAGAGACCTTCTACGAAGATATAGATCAAGCTTTAGGAGATGACAAATCAACATACACGATCATTATGGGCGATTTTAATGCAAACGTGGGAGTGAGACAGAATAGGGAGGAGAGATATGTAGGCCCATATGGAATCGGGGAACGGAATGATCGAGGAGAAAGGCTGCTAGACTGTGTTGCAAGCAGGCACCTTATCATCGGAAATACACCTTATACTTTATAAGAAATCTAAGAGTAGATAGTGGACATGGGAGAGCCCTGGCCAATGCAACAAAACATAACCTCATTGATTACATCATAAGTGAAATGAATATACTGATCGGTGTGGCAACAGTACCCAATTAGTGAGAGCCAAAGTGAGGATAGATACGAAACTGGAAAGGCTGGAGATATTGAAACGAACTAGGAAAAGAAGAATATACATAAAGGAGCTGTCAGATCATAAGCAGGAGTTCAGTTTAGAACTAAAGAATCGATTCGCCCTACTACTGGATCTAGTGATGGACCAGCCAGCGAGTGACACATATCGACACATTGGTCCAGGGAACACTAGATATAGCAGAGAAACTAGCAAATAGTGTACCAACACAGACAACAGTAGACAACGCAGAGACGAAGGACATCAGAAAGCTGAACGACAGGAGGAAAGTACTCAAACCACACAGACAAGATTCACCTCGACATCAAGTGGAGAACACAGAACCCAACAAGACAATACGTAAGATAAGACGAGAGCTGAAGAGAAAGCACCGAAGAAAGTTAGTACAGGAGGTCTTGGAAAACCATAAGGGCCCACAGATCATACACAGGAAACTGCAAGGAGGGAGGCAACTCATGTCCAGCATGACATACACCAATGGAATAGAAATAAGTGACAAACATCAAATCAGCGAAATAGAAATTTGCATAGCTCTCTACACAGTGGTGATCGACCAAATTGAAAAATAGGAGAAGTAGATCAGAGGATGTGCCACCTATCCTACCAGAGGAAGTTAAAGAGGCCCTAATGAAAATGAAAAAGGGGAAGGCCCCTGGATAAGACAAATTAACATCAAATATTCTGGGCCTCCGGGATGAAGAGACCATCACAGTAATTACTGCCCTATTTAACAATATCCTACATGAGAAGGAAATGCCCTCTCATTGGAATGAGTCAAAATCATTCTCATATTGAAGCAAGGAGACAAGAAAGATATACAGAACTACAGTCCAATCAGCTTACTACCTCACCTCTACTAGATTTTACCAGAGTAAATCTGACCCGCATAGAAAAGCAGCTCGAGGACAACCAACCAAGAGAGCAAGCAGGCTTCAGACGAGGCTTCCGTACTTCCGACAACCTGCATGCACTAAGCCAAGTGATTGAAAAGTCAAAGGAATACGAGTTCGACTTATATGTTTAGGTTTTGTAGACTATGAAAAAGACTTCGACAGACTAGACCACCATTCACTTATGGCTGCCTTAAAACTGCAACACATCGACGAGAAGTATATACAAATAATTAAAGTAATATACATAGAGCCTACAGCACGAATTCACTTGAATGACACCATCACCGACTCAATCAAAATCCTGAGAGGTGTCAGACAAGGTGACCGGATGTCACCAAAGCTATTCACTGCAGCTCTGGAGGAAGCATGCAGGCATATTGACTGGAGCGACAAAGGAATCCAAGTAGACGGAGAATATCTCACACATCTCAGATTCACCGATAATATCCTCATCCTAAACTACACCCCTGAGGAGCTACAGGAAATGATTCATGATCTTGCAGAGGAAAGTAGCAAAGCAGGCCTCAGCAATGAACGTAAATAAAACAAAAGTCACGAAGAGCAACAACAACAAATACTCCAAAGAAGCTGTGCTGAGAAAAGACTTAGAAACAGTAGAACACTATAATATCTAGGGAAGAAGATCACCTTCAACAATGACACCGGCGAGGAAATATATAGAAGAATCCACTTGGTTTGGGCGAAGTTTTGCTCACTCAGCTACATCTTTCGAGACTCCACTCTTTCCATCTCCATCAAGAGGTAGGTATTTGATCAGTGTATCATACCTGTTCTTTAATATGGAGTGGATACTTGTACAACCACCAAACGTTTGGTGAAACGACCTAGGGTGACATAACGGGCTATGGAGAGAATAATGATAGGTGTAAGACAGAAGGACAGGATGTCAAATATAGACCGAAGACATAAATCAGGAGTGCAGGATATAATGTTGACTATCAACTAAAAGAAATGGAGATGGGAAGGACACCTAACCAGGAGGTATGACAACAGATGGACATACAAAACTACAGTTTGGACTCCTAGACGCCTAACTAGAAAAAGAGGGAGACAAAGCAGAAGATGGAAGGATCATTTAACAGCATAAAATGGCATGTTTGGCAGAGAATAGCTCAAGATAGGACAAAATGGAAAATTGGCGAAGAGGCCTTCCTCCTGCAGTGAAGTGAAGTAGGATAAAGAATAATTATAACTCTTAACCATTAATAGCAGTTTACCGTAGTAAAAAGTTGATTATGCTTAGTGTAATAATATTGGTTAACTACAACAAGTTTATAAATTTAAAAAAGAAAAAAGCATGCACACACACACAAACAACTCACACACACACACACACACACACACACACACACACACACACACACACACATTCACATACGCACACGCAAATCATAAAGTGCACATATTTGCATGATATATACTTACAAAAAAAACTTACAAAAGTAATGATAATAACGTCTCAATTTTGTTTACCGAACTGAGTAATCGGGAAACACAGTTTTCACACTGAAGTTACTAAACACAGTGTGGTAACACTGTGGAATTGTGAAATACAGTGTGTTCACACTGTTTAATTACGGAAGCACACAGTTTGATCACAATGTGGAATCTAAACACAGTATGTTAACACTGTGGAATTGTGAAAAAAGAGTGTGCTTTATACACTGTGGAATTGGTAAACATAGTGGATCGATTATCATAAGTGGCACATCTTTAGTCGGGGCTCTAAAATGACAGAAACTATCAGTAACCGATTGAACCGTTTCGCACCTGTAAACTTTAACTAGCCCGTGGATGGTTGCCATTTGCCACCGAAGATATTCTAATTTTTCGTTTCATTATCCAATCAATCCCTCTATTACTACTAAATGCACATATTTGCATGATAATACTTACAGATAAATCAAACTCCCCAGTCCATTAAACGCTGCGTGGTCGATGGTAATGATCGGATTATAACTGATATCGCTGTATTATAAAGAGATTGAACAAATACATTTGATTGTGAGCAAGGCTGGTATATATAATTCAGCTAAATTTAATGAAATAATAATAACAATACAAATAATAAACAAAATTATAATGATGATAATTATAATGCTTTAACAAAATATTATAATCACAATAACACAAGTAGAAATAATGTCTCAATTTTGTTAACGTACTGAGAGATCGTGAAACACAGTTTTCACACTGAATCTATTAAACACAGTGTGGTCACGCTGTGAAATTGTGAAATACAGTATGTTCGCACTGTGGAATTACGAAGCACGTTTTTATCACAATGTGGAATCCAAACACAGTATGTTCACACTGTGGAATTGTGAAAACAGAGTGTGTTTACACTGTGAAATTGGTAAACATAGTGGACCAATTATCATCAGTGGCACAACCGTAGTCTGGGCTCTAAAATGGCAGAAACTACCAGTAATCGATTAAACCGTTTCGCAACTGTATACTTTAACTAGCCCGTGTATGGTTGCCATTTGCCACCGAAGATATTCTTATTGTTTCGTTTCATTATCCAATCAATCCCCTTATTACTACTAAGTGCACATATTTGCATGATACATACTTACAGATATTCCAAACGCCCCAGTCCATTAAACGCTGCGTGATCGATGGTATTTATCGAATTATAGCTGATATTGCTGTATTTATAAAGAGTTTGAGAATAACAATCTAAGCGTTAAATATAAGTCAACAACAAGATCAGTATTAAGGGCAATGGCAAATATCCTCTCATGAGAGACATCTCTTTTGTCTTCATTTTAAGGCACACAAACATATTATATGCTCACTCACTCATGTTTGTTAAAAATATTAAAAACATAAAACTAATTTTCAATTTCGAGTCCGAGATTAACTAGTCCGAGCTTCTCCGGGCTACCAGAATACCAAACAGTTAAAGGGGAATTCCACCCCAGAAATGTGATCTATGCTATAAAATGAGGTGAATATGAAGAACCATGATCGAAAATCTGAGCCAAAACGGTAGAGCAATAAAAAAGTTATGACAGGATGAACTTTGCACCGATTCTTAGTGTGGTTCGCAATTGTTATCGATCGTGACGTCACTTGCGAGCTGCAGCCATCTTGACTTCTACATGGAAAATTTACAAAATTTAAATTTTCTTCAAAACAAAGCAAATTTATGAGCTTACAAATTCCAATGCGGTTGGCCCATCGATATTCTTCTATGAATTCGTGAAAACAAGCAGAGAAAATTTATTTTTTAGCAACGAAAATGAGAAATAAGTGTATTTTCATGTACTAAAGCCATGGCGAGTTGCTCGTGAATGATGTTGCCAAAGGCGGCAATTTTCAAACCATCGCTCATTACTACATGATGTTCAAATAGGTATAACTCCCGTGTTTCTTGTCCGATTTTGATCAAATTTTCAACAATTGTTCCTCTTGTTCTGCTTATTCAAATAACGAATAGTTGTATCAGGCCCGGAATACCACACTTAGTCTAGAGATGTGGACTCAAGTGTGGATTAGTTAGTCCAAAGTTATGAACTTAGTCCAGCTTAACTTAATAAGTTGAGTAGAACACAGGCCCTTAGCCAGGATTTTTCAAGGGGAAAGGTGGGTGGGGGTGGTCAGAGATCATTGGTTTAGATGGTCGAGACCAATACAAAGTGGACTCGAGACAGGTAAAAAGTCGACCGAGACGGGTAAAAAATGGACCCGAGGCCGACAAAAAGTGGACCTTTCTGAATGGGAGGGGGAGGGGGGGGGGGGGGGGGGGGGTGCATACGCACACAACGCACCCCTGGCTATCGGGATGGAATACCGGCCACTGTGTTCATGCTGTGGATTTGTGAAGAATATGTTCGCACTGAGGAATCTAAGATAGATATATAGATAGATATATCGTTTTTTATTGAACACATAAAATAAACAAGACTGTAGTCCGAGAACTAAAGTGTCTTGCGTACAACATAAATATGAACATTCATGAATAAATATATTACAACACAATAAAAATATTATTTAACATCAAAATACAACAAAATAATATATATTTATAAATGCATTTTGCAAGATAAACACAATGGCCAATGGCCGGTATTCTGAAGTCGTGTCTAAGTCCCGTTTAACTAAACAGTTGTTTAAGTCTTGTCTAAGACTTGTCTAACTTTAGTCACGAGGTCGTGTCTAACTTTTTTCGTATTCTGAAGTCGTGATTAAGTCAAGTTAACCACGAAGTCCTGTCTAAGTCCTGTTTAACTTTAGACGACTGCGAGGGGTTGTTTAAGTGCTGTTAAGAGCGCGATTCTGCTGCTTTTCAACCTACAGCACACTCTCCTGTACTCTACCGGGAAGTTGCGGCGGAGGATAACTGTACGTGCACCCTCAACATTTCAAATAATAATTGCAGGATTTTTTTCCCGTGTTGCCCTATCATTTGTTTCGATAATATCAACTAACCTTATCGTCTGGTGACGTCTTGTAAATTCCTTGGTCCAAAGTGAAATATCCAGCTTGTAAGAGCCTTTTTTCTGCTTGAATTTTTATTTTGATCAGCCGAAAACTCCGTGCCATTTATACGATTGCGATCAGCGACGGTATCGGCGATATATGCAATCGATAGCGTGAATAACGCATGCGCAGTCTGATTATCGTCTGCTGCGGCTAGCTAGCGCAAGTGCGTAATAGCGGGAAAACGTCACAAATGCCTACAGAGCATGCGCAGAAGTCATGTTTAAAGTTAAACAAGTGTTTAGTTAGTCACGACTTAGACACGACTTCAGAATACGAAATTTAGTTAGTCAGGACTTAGACACGACCACGTGTTTAAGTCCTGTCTAACTAAACAGTTGTTTAACTTTAGTCATGACTAAGTTAGACACGACTTCAGAATACCGGCCACTGGCCGGTATTCATAGTGTGGAGTTGCGAAACACGGTGTGTTCACACTGGGTGATTTCAAATTTGGTGTTGGTGTTAGTGTTATGTGTGGAAATTTGCCTCTAATTTGAGCCTTAACACCGGCATGCAGACAAGAGAAGGTCACGAACTTTACGTCAACGATCATACCAAAATCGTAATAAATCGTAATATCGTTAGTGTTAAGTCAACACCAGCCATGTCATCCAAATCCCCCCCGAAATGGCGACGAATATTCTTACATGGTCACGAATAAGACAGCAAACCGCAATAAAGACATAATACGCATGTATTGTATATCATTACTAGAAGTAAATAATCAAACGACTCACTTGATCGATTCGAGTTAAGTGGATATTCCCTATCGTTAGTGTAATTCAGAAATAAACCAGGAAGAAACGTGCGCGACTTGATAACCAAAATCGAAAGACCGCCGCAGTATCTGCCGCAGAGCGTTCTGCTAGCGGTTTCTGTACCCGAAGATTCAGGCGTAAGTCACAGTGGCCGTAACGATTCCCGTACCATAATAATTAGAACCAGATAACAACAGGATATGTACTTTAGACTTTTCGAAAATTTCAGGTTATGATCTGCGGCCAAATGGGTAATAGGTGAGCGCGAGAGGCCAAATTTGTGGGCTTTAATGCACCCGACTGGAATAAAGCAACAACATGGCTCATTTTAAAGGAAACTTTCTGAAGATTTTGAAAATGACCATTGAAATTGCCGCAACTTGTAGCATCACCATGGAAACGAGCACTGAATAGGCCACACCCCTTTTCACAAGGAATGCAACTGGATTCATTAAACATAGTTTCTTACTTATTTGATAATCATTGTATAATTAAATATTGATTTCCCTATGATCAAAACACTGTAAATAGAAATAAAAAACCTTCCTAGCATTCAGACATGAATTTGAAGTAAATATAAATAAAATAGCATTGCCTAGCAACATAAATATCCCTAGCAACCATTTAATCCTTCTATAAAGGCTTGATTTTTTCATTTTCTAAAGTGATTTTCATTTCAAAACTAAATTCAAATGTCTATGAATCATCAATTGTATTGTGATTGACTTGATTTTGATTATTAAGTGATCATATTCAAGAAAAATAACCATGCTGACCAAAATATATTATATAGATGTTTTTTAGTATATGCGGCCTTACCAACCCTTAAAATGTCATTTTCTGGACAATTAATCTGAAAGATGAAATATATGCGATTATCCATGGAGACCATTACGTTGCCTAGTAACAACATCTTACCTACCCAGCTAGCCACCTGACGTCGTGCCATCGTTGGGCCGATGTCATTTTCGTTGTAAGGGGACGTTGGGCCAACATGCGACATGCGACGTCACCGAGACGTTAAAATGTCCGCCAGCCCAACATCAGCTCGGCGTCTTTTTTAAATGCTGGCCCAACGTCATTTAGCGATTTCGGCCCAACATCAATTATTGACAATGGCCCAATGTCAGTTCTAACGTAGGCCCAACATCGATTCCTGACGTTGAGAGAACATCAAGTTTTGACGTCGGCCCGACGTTAAAAATGTCCGCCAGCCTAACATTGTCCCAACATCATTTTGTGATGTCGGGCAAATGTCAATTTCCGACAATGGCCCAACACCGAATCCTGACATAGGACAGATATCAAATTCTGATGTGGGCTCGACGTTAAAATGTCCGCCAGCCCAACATCGTCACTACGTCATTTTGTGATATTGGCATAACGTCAATTTCCAACAATGGCCCAACATCAACTCATGACATTGGACCAACATAACATTATGATGTCGGCTCGAGGTTAAAATGTCCGCTAGCCCAACATTGTCACGACATCATTCTGTGATGTTGGTCCAACGTCAATTTCCGCCAATGGCCCAATATCAAATCCTGACGTTGGGCCAACATCAAATTCTGACGTTGGCCCGACATTAAAATGTCCGCCAGCCCGACATTAGCCCAACGTTATTTGTTATTGTTGGCCCAACATCAAATCTTGACGTTGGCCCAACATCAAATCTTGACGTTCGCCCGACGTTTGAATGTCCGCTAACCCAACATTGGCCCAACGTCATTTTCTGATGCTGGACCAACATCAAAATTTGACAATGGCCCAATGTCAAATGGCCAACGTAGGACCAACATCAAAAACGTAAAAAGAAATTAGAAAACATGCATAGATTCCACGTCCGATCCATGCATTTTGTTTAACCTTTACACACATTCATTCATAAATCATAATTCTATAAATATCCTATTCCTATACCTATTGCCTACTCCTAAACCTATCATCCTATCGTCCTACAAACATAGGTTGCAATCGGTATACTATATATACACCTCTTCTTAGCATGTATGTTTTGTAATAGTTAGTATTTGTAGAGCGTTGAATTTGAAATAATCCACCTTCAAATCATATTCATAACACTATTTAAGGTGTTATTTATATTCTTATATATCCTTCTAAATTATATACAGCAGCAAGGACATGACAAAAGTATATTTTTTAATATAAATAATTCCAAAAATCGAAAATGTTCATTTCACTTACGATCGCTTATAATCGATCATGAATTTCCCGATAGCAATACTTCTTTTTTTTTTTTACTTTTGAATTACTAATGTTTGTAATCGATTAAACGAAATTCAATTCAGTATAGATTCTCAAAGCAAGTTAACAAAAATATAAGTACCCAGCTAACTAACTGACGTCGGACCGGTGTCGGCAGGTCTTCGGCAAGATCGCGGTCGGCAAACAGACGTCGCGCCAACATTACGCCAACGTCGAATTTAAGTTGGAGGTTTTGGAAATGAAATAAGTCGGAAAATGGTTGTAGTTGAATATCGTGCCGATGTCATTAAGTTGACGAAAAAAATACGTCTCAAATAAAACGTCGCGCTAAAATCGCACCAATGCCAAAACTGGTACCAATTTAAGAGCTTGATAGAGGGTTGTAATATTAATGTTGGGCCGATGTCAATAAACCAACATGAATATGACATCTCAAATATGACGTTGGGCCAATGTTGTACCGATGTCGGAATATATCATTTTAAGAGGTCGGTAAATGGTTGAATGTGGAATTGATGTCGGACGGATGTTATTAATTTGACATCAATATGACATCACAAATATGACGTCAAGCCGATATCGCGCCGATGTCAGAATTGGCAGCAATGACACGAGTCGGCAAATAGTCATGAAATCGATGTTCAGCCGATGTCAATATTCTGACATGAATATGTCATCTCCAATATGACGTCGGGATAATTTCGCGCCGATGTTGGAACTGGTAGCAATTAAAGAGGACGGTAAATGGTTGTAACATTGATGTCGGACCAATGAGTTTTATTGGACATCCATATGACATCTCAATTATGACGCCAAAGCGATATCCTGCCGATGTCATAAATGGCACCAATGAAACTAATCATTAAATAGTCATTAAATGGATGTTGTGCCGTTGTCAATAATTTGACATGAATATGACATCTCAAATATAAAATCGGCCTTCTATCGCCCCGATGTTGGAACTGGTAGTAATTTAAGAGGTCGGTAAAATGCTGTGAAATTGATGTCGGGTCACAGTTATTAATTAGACATAAATATGACATCCAAAATATGACTTTGGGCCTATACCGCACAGATGTCGGAACTTTACGAAATTTTAAAGGTGGGTAAAAGGTTGTGAAATAGATGTCGGGCGGATGTCATTACTCATAAATATAAACATAAATATGACACCTCTACTATGACGTCAGTCCGATATTGTGATGATGTTGTATCTGGTAGCAATTTAAGAGGTCGGTACATGGTTGTGAAATTGATGTCTGGCCAATGTTATTAATTGGACCTCAATATGACATCTCTATATGATGACGCCAAAGCGATATCCTGCCGATGTCAGAACTGACAGCAATTAAACAAGTCGGCAAATGGTCATTAAACTGATGTTTTGCCGATGTCATTAATCCGACATGAATAAGAGATCTCAAATATGACGTTGGGTCAATGTTGTACCGATGTCGGAACTGGCGACCATTTGCCGGCTTGTTTCATTGCTGTCAGTTCTGACATCGGCAGGATATCGCATTGACGTCATCATTGAGATGTCATATTCATGTCGGATCATTGACATCGGCTCAACATCAACTTAATGACTATTAGCCGACTTGATTCACTGCTGCCCATTCTGACGTCGTAGGATTTCGGTTTGACGTAAAAATTGAGATGTCCTATTCTTGTCTCATTACTAACATTGTCCCGACATTAATTTCACAACCATGACTGACCACTGACTGAATAATTGATGTTGGGTCGAAATCGCAAAATGACGTTTGGCCAGCATTAAAAAAACAAAAACGCCGCGCTGATGTTGGGCTGGCGGACATTTTTACGTCGCGGCGACGTCGGATTTTTAATGTAGGCCCAACGTCTTCTTAAAACGACTTTTTACATTGGCCCAATGTTGGCACAACGTCAGGTGGCTAGCTGGATAGCGACCTCTTAAATTGATACCAGTCCCAACATCGGCGCTATATTAGGTCGACCTCTTATTGGAGATGTCATATTAATGATATTGGGCCATTGTCAAATTTTGATGTTGGTCCAGCATCAAACGTCGGGCGAACGTCAAGATTTGATGTTGGGCCAACAATAAAAAATAACGTTGGGCTAATGTCGGGCTGGCGGACATTGTAATGTCGGGCCAACGTCAGAATTTGATGTTGGCCCAACGTCAGGATTTGATATTGGGCCATTGGCGGAAATTGACATTGGGCCAACATCACAGAATGATGTTGTGACAATGTTGGGCTAGTGGACATTTTAACCTCGCGCCCATCATATCATAATGTTATGTTGGTCCAATGTCATGAGTTGATGTTGGGTCATTGTCAGAAATTGACGTATCACAAAATGACGTGGTGACGATGTTGGGCTGGCGGACATTTTAACGTCGAGCCCATATCAGAATTTGATATCTGTCCTATGTCAGGATTTGGTGTTGGGCCATTGTCGGAAATTGACATTTGCCCGACATCACAAAATAATGTTGGGACAATGTTAGGCTAGCGGACATTTTAACCTCGCGCCCACATCATAATGTTATGTTGGTCCAATGTCAGAAATTGACGTATCACAAAATGACGTGGTGACGATGTTGGGCTGGCGGACATTTTAACGTCGAGCCCACATCAGAATTTGATATCTGTCCTATGTCAGGATTTGGTGTTGGGCCATTGTCGGAAATTGACATTTGCCCGACATCACAAAATGATGTTGGGACAATGTTGGGCTAGCGGACATTTTAACCTCGCGCTAACATCATAATGTTATGTTGGTCCAATGTCATGAGTTGATGTTGGGCCATTGTCAGAAATTGACGTATCACAAAATGACGTGGTGACGATGTTGGGCTGTCGGACATTTTAACGTCGAGCCCACATCAGAATTTGATATCTGTCCTATGTCAGGATTTGGTGTTGGGCCATTGTCGGAAATTGACATTTGCCCGACATCACAAAATGATGTTGGGACAATGTTAGGCTAGCGGACATTTTAACCTCGCGTCCACATCATAATGTTATGTTGGTCCAATGTCATGAGTTGATGTTGGGCCATTGTCAGAAATTGACGTATCACAAAATGACGTGGTGACGATGTTGGGCTGGCGGACATTTTAACGTCGAGCCCACATCAGAATTTGATATCTGTCCTATGTCAGGATTTGGTGTTGGGCCATTGTCGGAAATTGACATTTGCCCGACATCACAAAATGATGTTGGGACAATGTTAGGCTAGCGGACATTTTAACCTCGCGCCCACATCATAATGTTATGTTGGTCCAATGTCATGAGTTGATGTTGGGCCATTGTCAGAAATTGACGTATCACAAAATGACGTGGTGACGATGTTGGGCTGGCGGACATTTTAACGTCGAGCCCACATCAGAATTTGATATCTGTCCTATGTCAGGATTTGGTGTTGGGCCATTGTCGGAAATTGACATTTGCCCGACATCACAAAATAATGTTGGGACAATGTTAGGCTAGCGGACATTTTAACCTCGCGCCCACATCATAATGTTAGGTTGGTCCAATGTCAGAAATTGACGTATCACAAAATGACGTGGTGACGATGTTGGGCTGGCGGACATTTTAACGTCGAGCCCACATCAGAATTTGATATCTGTCCTATGTCAGGATTTGGTGTTGGGCCATTGTCGGAAATTGACATTTGCCCGACATCACAAAATGATGTTGGGACAATGTTAGGCTAGCGGACATTTTAACCTCGCGCCCACATCATAATGTTATGTTGGTCCAATGTCATGAGTTGATGTTGGGCCATTGTCAGAAATTGACGTATCACAAAATGACGTGGTGACGATGTTGGGCTGGCGGACATTTTAACGTCGAGCCCACATCAGAATTTGATATCTGTCCTATGTCAGGATTTGGTGTTGGGCCATTGTCGGAAATTGACATTTGCCCGACATCACAAAATGATGTTGGGACAATGTTAGGCTAGCGGACATTTTAACCTCGCGCCCACATCATAATGTTATGTTGGTCCAATGTCATGAGTTGATGTTGGGCCATTGTCAGAAATTGACGTATCACAAAATGACGTGGTTACGATGTTGGGCTGGCGGACATTTTAACCTCGAGCCAACCGCGATAAGCCGACATCCGGCCAACAACTTATGACATCGGCACGATGTCAGGTGGCTAGCTGGGTAGCAACCACATATGTGACTTATATCAAATAGATTTTTACCGTTCCTTAGCAATTGTCTGCTCTATAGGCCTGTTTTACTTTGTGTACTCAGTTAAGATTGATTGTACACACATTTGAAATACAGTCAAACCTGCTAATGCGACCACCTGTCTATAGCGACCACCTGCTCATAACGACCGCTCTCTGGTCCCCCCGTGAAAAATCATGTGTTAAACGACCTGCGTAATGCGACCACCTGCCTAACGCGACCAGCGACCACCCCATTTGGGTCCCGACGCACGTTTAAACCTGTGTATAGCGACCAAAAATAGCGCTTGAGCGAACAAGGCACCAAGAAGTTTGCCTTTGGTCGCCCGAGCCTCCAATTCTGAGCATGTCAATGCAAACAATAATTCATTAAAAAGGCCTAATCGACACTCATAAACAAAGATTATTCGTTCCCTTCACTTCAGTACCTGATGATGATCCTGAAATGCGTCACACAAAGACACTTCACTCAACATCACAACCGAATTTGACATTTGACAAAAGTAATATAATATCCTCGGCGTGGTGTTTCCCCATGTTTATAATTATATTCAATGATAATCCGTGTTACAACCAAACGATGCATCTTGACTTTAGAATTATATAGAAAACACTTTATGAGCATTTTAAAGTGCAGGTTAATCTCGCTAGTCTATTAATGAGTAAATAAATTGACACATTTTGCAATTTCAATTTCACCTATAAAACAAAGATAATCGTACATGTATAAAACATGAAATATAATTTGAAATGCAATGCCAATTCCTGTATAGTTTCAATTTTCGTTTTGGTTATGCATGCGACAAACACTTGAATAAACTACTAACACGAGCGTGTTCCAATGCCATTTAATTACACATGTACATAATGGGCATGATAGCATGCGACCAGAAATTCAAAATGGCGGCCTACCTTTCTAATGCGACCACCTAATCATAGCGACCGCTTTTCGCCGGTCCCTTGAGTGGTCGCTATATACAGGTTTGACTGTACTTAAGATTATTCATGGAAACTGGTATGTTGCCTAGCAACATCATTCTGCCTAGCAACCACACATTTTAATATATATTTGGAAAATTCTTTCACCTTTCCTGGGTACTTTCTAGCTTTATAGACTTACATTGAGTTGGGTCAGAGGTAAGCCTTTATGTTGCAACACACTGTATATTATTGATTTGTATTATCTTGTTACCTAGCAACAATATTTTACCTAGCAACCACCCATTTTACTTATTTTTCAACGGGTTTTACACTTGCTCAGGACTTTTATGTTCAATTAAACATTACTTTTGGTTACTATGGCTAACTTTAACATTAAAGTTTATTTCTTTAACTTCCTATTACGTTAAAGTTTCTTTTCTTAACTGTCCATATCAGCAACTAAAGCAGTGTGAAAAGGCTTATGCCGAAAGGGTGGGTAGCGTCGCGTTGTGTCGCGTCGCGTTGACTTGAACGCGACCATTCGTCCAAAGCCCCCCCCCCCCCCCCCCACCCCCGGTTTTGCCGAAAGGGTGTGTTGGGAGCGTCGCGTCGCGTTGCGTTGATTGGAACGCAACCATTCGTCCAAAGCCCCACCCCGGTTTTCCCGAAACGGTGCGTTGGAAACACCGATTTCCCATTGACAAAACAAATCATTCCGATAGGCATATCTCAGCCAATTCTTAACATATTTAATTGATGTTTGGTATGTGGACATTATTTTCCATGCTCTTTCGGTAAATGTAGTTAAAATTTAAAGATTAAAAAAATAGATTGTTATGACGTCATATCTTGTTTACTCAATTTGCTCAAGAGTAAGCATCTAAGCCTTGGAATAGTTAACCTTCGGATTGAATTAATTTGTGTGTAATTAAAACTTGAAATGACATAAACCTGAATAATGATGATCAGACCAGTGGCGTACCCAAGATCAAGGGGAGGGGGAGGGGGGGGGGGGGAAGTCGTCTGACAAATTTCTATAAGCAGGGGGGGGGGGGGGGGGAGAGTGGCCGTAGAAAGTTTTGAAGCCTAGACCAAGGATAACACGTGTTTCGTCGCGGTGGCGAAACAAAAACTCAGAGATCGAAATGACGTACGCAAGTTACGGACGCGTCTTTGATGTACACATCATTGTACAAAACGCGTACATTCGGAATAAGCCCCCCGTATGTGCCATTTGGTAACGTTATCTGAACTTACGCGCCTTAACGCTCCCAACGCACCCTTTCGGCAAAACCGGGGGGGGGGGGGGGGCTTTGGACGAATGGTAGCGTTCCAGTCAACGCGACGCGACGCTACCCACCCTTTCGGCATAAGCCGTGTGAAAAGCAGGTCTGCATCATGATCTTCCTTCTAAAATAGCCTGTCCTGACCATGTATTTAGTGCCTTTAATTAGTACAAATTTTAAAGGATGGCCAATGGAGATGGTGGATAGCAACATAGTATGTACGGGAATGCCCGTCTATAGATCCTGTATTAATTATTTTATATGCTGTATACTTATATGTAAAAACTTGGGGCATGAGTACGATTTTGGCCCACAAAAGAACCATTAAATGAATCTAGTAGCATTGCCAACATTCTCAAAACTTATTTGGAACTGTAATGGTTTTCACATACCTCATTTCCAATACACAGCAATTTGTTTCATGACATTCTAATATTCAGAATATAAATCCCGTTGTTTAATTGGAAGAAGAGGATAAATAGAGTAGGGGAATTAATGATCGAATTGGCATGATACATCTTTATGGCAGGAAAGCCTACCAGTTGACATAGTTATGTATTGTTCAGTGGTGCTGGTTTGCCTGGCACTTGTTAGATTGTATTCTTAACCAAGCATAATGGATCTTTCTCCACCCATTTTCAATGAGTAATTGAGATTCTATTTGGAGGACGTAAACCTTCTTCAGGACAGACAAGAACAAAAAAACATATTAGGTTTCAACTCACAATACACAGAACATTTGCAAAGTGGCAGTGTCTGGCATGGAGTTAAAACATATTATGATGAAAGGGCCAATGAATAGGCAGTTGAAAGTGTTTATAATTAATTTGATGAGGTTGTTAACATGATTTAGGAGAAGACCCAAGGATATTATTATACATTTTTCGAATGGGTTATAAATATAATCTACAATATCGGTAAGAATTGGTTTGGTGCATTGTCTTGGACGATCCGAAAGGAACACAGCCTCCCAGCAAATGTTAGAATGATATAAAAATGGCAATGTAAAAACTATTGCCTTTGATACAGAGATGGAAGGTAGCAAGTGAAGATCAGTGCATCATCATCACACAATGATCTATCAATAGCTGCAAGCAACACTTCATCAATGGCTTCTCTGCTAGATTGTTAGTTCCTGGCGTTTGCTCTTCTCTTGAACTTGATCATATAGACACGTCAGAGATCTGCATCAGCTAGTATCAAGACAGGATTGTCACAGACTGATTACAATGTGCATGCATGTTCTTTAAATGCTGGGATAGATTGGTTAGGGCATCTAATGTATGGCTTCTGACTCAGGCAATCACATTGATCTCATTGTTCATTGGTTTTGGGGCATATACCAAATTAATGCGGAAGGTATATCACGTGCAAATAGTGACTACCTCGCTAGATCAGCAAAGGATCTTGACATAGACGTTATCCTTCTACAAGAAACCCGTATACGTGATAAGACGAGTGCATCTAAACTTCGCGTCACCGCGCCCCCGTGAAACATATACAAACCATCAAAAACGAACAGGCCATCTCATGCACTACAGATCCATGCCCACCATGGAGTCCAGGTTTTCATTCACCACTCATCCTGGGGCTATCCCAAAGATGACGAGATTGGAAATTAATTAGAGATGTGGGCATCAGCCTGCAACCGCTACCTCCTTTATGATGCCAAACAACTGGGAACTTTCCACTCAAGCAGATGGAGAAGGGATTACAACCCAGAACTCTGCCTTTTGTCCAAAAACCAACAAAGGCAGTCCATGCATCTCGCAAGATACTTCCTCACTTACCTCATAGTCAACATCGTCCAGCTCTGATCCATATTGGTGTAGAGATCTCTCTTATCCAATCAAAGCCCCAACCACAATAGAACTTTAGAAAAACTGACTGGAAACCCTTTACAGATGATGTAGAGGAAAAAACACAAATCTTGAACCAGTCTCCGAAAGCTAAACATCATTCTGCAATATCCTCAAGGACACTGTCGAGAAATACATCCCTCGTGACTTTCGTAACGACTACACACCTTGCTGGCTGCCATAATCAGAAGGGCGGCTCGATTAGCAGTATGAATTCAATGGGGATCCAGATATTTCAACATAACTCTTGTATTCTCGTAATACTGCTAGACAAAAGCGCTGGCAAGAGACTGTAGAACATCTTAACTGTACATTCTCGAGTCGGTAGGCTTGGAACCTTCTTCGACATCTCAGAGCAGCAATCCCGGTTCAACATCAACCTCCTAAAGTAACAGCAAATGATGTTGCGTCACACCTTCCCCATATTTCCATGGTACCTTCTACCAAGACATCACGTAGAGAAGTCAATACGAACCTTTCCAAGTCCTACTCAACATCAGCAAAGACTTCCCCACTTTCAGAACATTACACTAGTGAAGATGTCGACATTTGTCTCTTATCCACAAAATCAGGGAAAGCAGCTGGCATTGATGGAATCTACCCAGAATTCCTGAAGAACCTCGGGGTAGCGGCTGACTGACCTCATTCTTCACCTGCATCCACTCTTCCAAAGTTATACCGAAGGCTTGGAGAGAGACTAAAGTGATCGCGATCCTTAAACCAGGGAAACCTGTGAACGACCATGCAAACTACTTTCCTATTTCTCTTCTGTGCACATCGCACCAATTGTTTGAGCGTCTCTTTCTGGTCAGGCTTACCCCATTGGTAGAACCTGTGCTACCTAAAGAGCAAGCAGGCTTCAGACCAAAAATGAGCTGTTCCGATCAAGTCCTTACCCTCACTACATTCATAGAGGCAGGATATCAGCACGCTCTTAAAACAGGTGTGTCACTGATTGACCTCTCATCAGCCTACGACACTGTATGAAGATGTGGCCTGCTGCTCAAAGCCTTCCGCATCTTCAAGTATCAGACAACCATGCGCATCCTCGCTTCCATACTTGGCAAAAGAAGATTCAGAGTTTCACTTTGAGGACAAACAAGCTGGACTAGAAACCTCAACGACGGCCTCCCTCCAGGATCTGTCTTGGCCCTGATGATTTTCAACACTTATATAAGCGACATGCCGGAGACTACTTCCAAGAAATTTGCCTATGCAGATGATCTTGAATTGGTTACCCAATCCACTTATTTTATTGTCCTTTGTCTTAGCACAACCATCACTGTAGACATGAAGAAGATGAAGAACTACTTTACCTACTGGCGCTTTCGTCCCAACCCTACTAAGACTACACCACTGTCTTCCACGTCAGTACCTGTCACGAGAGATCTGGACAAAGTATGTTTGCCTATACAAGTATTGGCAGGTGTTAACAATATTTTGTATGTTTAAAACAAATGTTGTCAAGGAAAGGAGAATACCAACATTTGTTGTGTTGATATAGGTTTATTTTCTTGAGGAAACTGCGTGAATCGTTTTGAGATTTATAAGACCGCTTTATAGATGGTGTTCTTTTATGGTGACTTGAGTGGTTAACTATAAATAGGGGTCCTATTGTCTCTTAGAATGTCGTTCGGCTGGTGAACTAGGCTGTTTATTTTGCTTGAGTGGTAGATTACCGTTGCTAGATGCGTTGCTAGGAATAGTGGCTTGTATAGACTATTGTTAGCGCCTTAGTGGCGTGTTTTGGGTATTATTGTATAGAGTGTGTGGGGCGATTGCACAGGTAGTCTGTCATAGCAACACGCTTGATTATATAGTATACATTGGTGTATGCTTAGCCTTGAATGGTTGAGCGATCATGGAATGATCATAGGGTTTGCGCGAGGACTTGCCGCTATTTGAATCACGTGATGTGTAGACTTATAGGCGTGGTTTGATGTTCTCGTGAGTGGTGTGATGGTGCTAGTTTGATGAGTTAGCCAAGAGACCATGATCGAGTGAAGATCATTGAGATCGTGAGTTGTGAGGGGTGCTTTGAGTGCTGATGCTGATGATGACTTGTGTTACCCAGAGCCAGACAAAGACTTCGGCTACCGAGATGGGCGCGGTCTCCGGCACAGCGGTGGCTACAATCCCCCGAACTCATGCGGGTCATTGGAGAGAGTAACTCCGTACCCTTGGAACTCGAGCGTGGTCCACGCAGCTTCGCGATGGAGGTCCAATTTAGACTACAGATAAGACTTTGAGGTTTTTCTGTTTATTATATTATGTTGGCCAGCACACAGATGTGTGATTTAAAGGACATTTAAGTTACTTTGATTTTGAATATTCTTTTGTTCTGTGTGAGGGCAGAAAGAATAAGTGTATACATTGTAGGCTTGTGAAGTCTTTACTTTGTGTTTGGTTTTGTTCAAAAGACGTTTAACGTCTCATGATGCGTTATTAGCAAGATGCTTAATTAACCTGTTGATTTGTATGCATTACAGAGTTTTAATAATGCTTGAAATTATAAAGAATATTGTTACATGTCTCTGAGCTTGAGACTATGAATTATGAATTCAGTCAATAAATTCATTTTGACTGTACACATTGTGTGGAAGCTGTTCTTTATTTCTTGCGTACACTTGAAAATTACAAATATCCATGAATCCCTGACAGTACCCGACAAGCAAACACAGAACTGAAGGTCACCTTCTGTGGCAAAACAGTCAAGCATGAACAGTTCCCCAAACAACTTTAAGAGTTACCCTGGACCACAGCCTCACCTATCATGAACATCTGAAGAGATTTTCTGGAAAACTGAAAACCAGAGTCAACATTATCTAGCTAGCAGGAAACAGCTGGGATTCCAGCATACACACCCTTCGAACGATCTGCACAGCACTAGTGTACTCTGTTGCAGAGTACTGATCACCATTTTTTGCAGACTGCTGCCATACCAATAAGGTACATGTAGATGTTATCTTAAACTGAGTTATGAGAATAATTACTGGCACTCTTGTCAGTAATTATTCTCATAGCTTAGTGATAACATCTACATGTACCTTATTGGTATGGCAGCTCTCTCACATTACTCCCCCTCGAGTACGCAGACATGAGATAATGCGCAAGGAACTTCACCGCACCTCCACCAATCCATGAGGACTTATAGGACCTACCCAACATGCGCCTTAAATCACGGACAACCTTTTGGTCTTCTGCAAAGTTTCTTAAAGAGTTCGACCTAAAAGGAGAATATAACTAAACCTGGGCGGAGTATGACTTCCCTAAGACCTTGTACAAGACTCGATGTCAGAGCAGGCTTCAACCTCCCTAGAAAGCAATGGGTGAACAGGATGAGAACACTCCATGCAAGGTCAGCCCATCATCTCCATCGATGGAAAATGAAATAAAACCCTGCATGTGACTGCGGGAATCCAGACCAGACTTTAAATTATAGAATGCACATATGCTGTACGAAACAAACAAGCAATTGGTCATTAACATAGATCTTGAACAGAATAGGTACCACTTTCTTGAGGGATGTCGCATTATTACCTGTGCAAGTGAAGACCGATAGGATTGTAGTGCAGTGCTTACAGTTTTATACAACCACTCTGGACAAGCTAAATCGAACATAAAAAGATCAACGGATAAAGATTAGACTGCAGAAGATGAACTGTTTAATGTATTAATTTTGTTTTTACTCAGCACCATGGTTGTTGAAGGTTGTATGGATACAAGGCAGTGTTCTTGTCATGGATCAAGGCTTATCGGACCAAATGCTCATCAGTGGCTCAACTTGAGCAATGACAAACAATGTACAAAGCAGAAAAGTCCAGAAAAAGCCGATTGAATGAACTGTTGAATATAAAATATAAGTCAGATGTGTGGTTGCTAGGTAAAATGTGGTTGCTAGGCAATGCAATGGTCACCGTGAATAACTTCATTTGTTGCGGCAAGGTTGCACCAAGGTTAAAGGGGTAGTTTAGTTTTCGTAAGGCTGAACTTTAGTAGCCATAACCTGCACAGTAACATTGTAAACTAATAGTTATAACTCCATCATGCTCGAAAGGTAAACACAATTACAAACAACTAAGTAAAAAGCCTGTTATCATTCAAAAAGCGCCATTAAAACACAAGAGGGCGCTTTTTAAAAAGGCATTGGTTTCAACCATTTTTCATACAAAATTATGCATGTGATGTTTTATTGATATAATGATTAAAGGGGAATTCCACCCCAGAAATGTGATGTTTGCTATAAAATGAAGTGAATATGAAGAATCATGATCGAAAATCTAAGCCAAAACGGTAGAGCAATAAAAAAGTTATGACAGGATGAACTTTGCTCCGATTTTTAGTATCGTTCGCAATTGCTTTCGATCGTGACGTCACTTGCGAGCTGCAGCCATTTTGACTTCTACATGGAAATTTTACAAAATTTAAATTTTCTTAGTAACAAAGCAAATTTATGAGCTTACAAATTCCAAAGAGGTTGGCCCGTCGATATTCTTCCATGAATTCGTGAAAACAAGCAGAGAAAAATTAATTTTTAGCAACGAAAATGAGAAATAAGTGTATTTTCATGTACTAAAGCAATGGCGAGTTGCTCGTCAATGATGTTGCATATGGCGGCAATTTTGAAACGATCGCTCATTACTACATGATGTTCAAATAGGTATAACTCCCGTGTTTCTTGTCTGATTTTGATCAAATTTTCACCAATTATGCCTCTTATTTTGCTTATTCAAATAACGAATGGTTTTATCAGGCCCGGAATACCCCTTTAAATAGCGAGATCATCAACAACTATTTAAAAAACGCTTTTGAAAATTTTTGAAAAAGTGCAAGCATTTTTAATTTTTTTTCTAAAATTAACTAATTATTTGGGCCCCAAATAATTATAAGATCAGATATATTTATTGATATTTCAGCCGTTTCTGGGTCGATTTTGACCAAATAAAGTTTATTCTGCCATTAAAATTACATGTTCTCTCAAATTCGACACTCAGTTTTTCATTACCTCACAAAAAAATTGTGATGTGCAGCGCCCTCTCTACCAAAACTAAACTACCCCTTTAACCAAGAAACCATATTAATGAAGACTTTACATCCAAAAATGTGTCAATGAAAGGTAACATAACTCTCTGAATATATGTCAGATATGTGGTTGCTAGGTAAAATGTTGTTGCTAGGCAACATAATGGTAGCAATGGATAATGTTAAGAATATACATGTGTGTACCATCATTGTCATCCTAGTCTTCAAAGTAAAACAGACCTATACAACAGAAATTTGCCGAGGAAGGGTAAACAAAACCCCGCTAAATATGAGCAAAATATGTTGTTGCTAGGCAAAATGTTGTTGCTATGCAACAAAATAGCATCCATTGATAATAATTTGTATTGTATATGTATTTCATCATTAATGTTTATTGTTTTCTGCTTTGTCTCAATACAGTTTTTAAACTAAACATTAAATCGTTACAAGTTAAACTGTCTTATACAGCTGGATGGATTCTATTATTGTATGGAATTGTACTGTAAAATTACATTTTCATGAAAATAGGGTTTGGTTAGGCACAGCATAACACACATATCTACTGATACATTTGGATTGGCATGCTTATTTTTCTTGAATTGCATCATCTAATAGTCAACTCATCTACCAAAATTAACTTAATGATTCAGGTATTTTTTAAAAGAAAAATCACTTCAGAAAAAAAACGCACACTTTTATGCTAAGGCAAATGATGTTGCTAGGCAACGCATTTTGATTGATATTTACTTTGAACTTATGCCCGATAGTTAGGATGGATTTTGTCCTTCTATTAAAGGTCTCTCAATCATTAGCTAACAAGTATTTATTGTAAAACGTCATATGGAATGTGTAAATAACTAATAATTTGTAATTTTTTTTCTTGAAAAATGGGCGTGGTCTATTCAGTGCTGGTTTCCATGGTGATGCTACAAGTTGCAGCAATTTTAATAGTCATTTCCAAAAACTACAGAAAATTTCCTTTAAAATGAGACATGTTGTTGCTTTATTTCATCGGGGTGCATTTAAGTACAAGAAATAAGCCACTTTTTGGCCTCTCGCCGCTCACCTATTATGTGCAATTTGGTAGCGTTATCTGAGCTGACGCACCTTAACGCTCTGAACACACCCTTTCGGCAAAACCGGGGGGGGGGGGGGGGGGCTTTGGACGAATGGTGGCGTTCCATTCAACGTGATACGCACTCAACGCACCCCCTGGCTACGGGGCTGGAATACCGCCCACTGTGTTCACGCTGTGGAACAGTGAACACATATTTTCGCACTGAGGAATCAAAACACAGTGCATTCACAGTGTGGAATTGTGAAACACGGTGTGTTCACATTGTATTCCTTCCGGTAAAGGTACTTACAGGTATTGCAACGAGGAGAGACCAATGAACGTATCACTGTGTAGACTGGTAATGCGATTCCCAGAAATGTATCTTTGTAGGGAATAGAAATGGAAACATGTAAAAGTAATCAATTTCATTTAATTTACATCCACATACAGTAACACGTCAATAATAATACAAAATGATACATTGCATAACATATTGGTCACAAAATAAATACAAAATAAGAATTATATGAAATAAAAAAATGGAGCAATCGCCAATGTCCTCTCTTTGCTGAACCCTTTTAACCCTTATAGGTCAAACATATGCACACTCACTCATGATTTTCTCAAAAATTTAAAAACAAAAAACTCCCCAGTCTACTAAACGCTTCGTGGTCGATGGTAATGATCGGATTATAACTGATATCGCTGTATTTATAAATAGATTGAACAAATAAATTTAATTTGTTTGTACAGCTGGTAGATATAATTCAGCTAAATCTAATGAAATATCAATAATAATACAAATAATAAACAAAATTATAATGATAATAATAATGCTTTAATAAATATAATAATCACAATAACAAAAGTAATTTTGTTACCGTACTGAGAAATCGTGAAACACAGTTTTCACACTGAAGTTATTAAACACAGTGTGGTCACACTGTTACATTGTGAAATACAGTGTGTTCGCACTGTGGAATTAAGAAGCACTTTTTATCACAATGTGGAATCCAAACACAGTATGTTCACACTGTGGAATTGTGAAAACAGAGTGTGTTTACACTGTGGAATTGGGAAACACAGTGGGCCAATTATCATCAGTGGCACATCTTTAGTCTGAGTTCTAACATGACAGAAAATACCAGTAACCAATTAAACCGTTTCGCACCTGTATACTTTAACTAGCACGGGGATGGTTGCCATTTGCCACCGAAGATATTCTTATTGTTTCGTATCATTATCCAATCAATCCCTTTATTACTACTAAGTGCACATATTTGCATGATATATATTGATATCCAAATTTCCCAGTCCATTAAACGCTGCGTGATCGATGGTAATGATCGAATTATAACTGATATTGCTGAAAGAGATTGAGAATAACAAAACAAAATAAGCGTAATATGTAAGTCAACAACAAGATCTGTATTAAGGGCAATGGCAAATGTCCTCTCATGAGAGACATCTCTTTTGTCTACATTTTGAGGCACACAAACATATTATATGCACACTCACTCATGTTTGTTCAAACAATTCTAAACATGAAACTCATTTTCAATTTCTAGTCCAAGGTTAACTAGTCCGAGCTTCTCCGAGCTACCAGAATACCAGCAAATTAATCCACACTTAGTCTAGAGATGTGGACTAAAGTGTGGATTAGTAAGTCCGAAGTTATGAACTTAGTCCAGCCTAAGTTTAATTGAATACAGGCCCTTAGCCAGGATATTTCAAGGGGGAAGGGGGGGGGGGGGTGCTACTGGTTAAGTTGTATAGTCGGGGAGGGGGGGGGGGGGGGGGGGTCAGAGATCATTGGTTTAAATGGTCGAGACCAATACAAAGTGGACTCGAGACAGGTAAAAAGTCGACCGAGACGACTACGGGGCTGGAATACCGCCCACTGTTTTCACGCTGTGGAACTGTGAAAGAATATGTTCGCACTGAGGAATCCAAACACAGTGCATTCATAGTGTGGAATTGTGAAACACGGTGTGTTCAACATTCCTTCCGGTAAAGGTACGTACAGGTCTGACAACGAGGAGAGAGCGATAAACGTATCATTGTGTAGACTGGTAATGAGATTCCCAGAAATGTATCTTTTTAGGGAATTGAAAAGGAAACATTTAAAATTAATCAATTTCATTTAATGTACATCCACATACAGTAGTATGTCAATAATAATACAAAGTTATACATTGCATAACATATTGGTCACAAAATATATACAACATAAGAATTATATGTAAAATTACAACATTGGAGCAATCGCCATATTCCTCTATTGGCTGACCCCTTTTAGGTCAAACATTTACACTTAATCATGATATTCTCAACAAATACAAACAAATATATATATATTTTCAATGTTTATTTACAATTCCTTTTCAGCCAATATTGGCTCATTTTCACCCCATATTGGCCTACGTAAACTTATACTAATACATGCTTATTTGAAATACTATATTCGCTGTGTTATTTGCAAACTCCTTGTCATACATTTGTACACAGTTAAAATATCTCAAAACCAAGAAAAAGTTTGAAAATCAAAGCTGGTTTAGTCATCTCTTAGTAGGCTATTTAGTAACAGGAAAACAACCAAGCATGAAAGAACCACAAGAGTAACAATTGAGTTTGGTCTATTCAGACAAAGTTACTAGATTGACTGCAGCAGCAGCATACGGACCCAACGCATCCCCCTGGCTACGGGCTGGCATACCGCCCACTGTGTTCACGCTGTGGAACTGTGAAAGTATAGTTCGCACTGAGGAATCCAAACACAGTGCATTCACAGTGTGGAATTGTGAAACACGGTGTGTTCACATTGTATTCCTTCCGGTAAAGGTACTTACAGGTATTGCAACGAGGAGAGACCAATGAACGTATCACTGTGTAGACTGCTAATGAGATTCCCAGAAATGTCTCTTTATAGGGAATAGAAAAGGAAACATGGTAACAGTAATAAAGTTCATTTAATTTACATCCACATACAGTAATAAGTCAATAATAATACAAAGTTATACATTGCATAACGTATTAGTCACAAAATATATACAAAATAACAATTATATCAACAATTACAAAATTGGAGCAATCGCCATTGTCTTCTCTTTCCTGACCCCTTTTAGGTCGAACATATGCACACTCACTCATGATTTTCTCAAAAATATCAAAACAAAAAACTTATTTTCAATTTCCATTTACAATTTCCTTTTCAGCTAATATTGGCTTATTTTCAGCCCATATTGGCCTACGTAAACTTTTGCTTTTACATGTTTATTTGAGATACTATATTCTATGTGTTATTTGTAAACTCCTAGCCATACATTTGTATACAGTTAAAATATTTCAATACAAAGAAAAAGTTTGAAAATCAAAGCTGGTTTTACTCATCTCTTAGTAGGCTATTTAGTAACAGGAAAACAACGAGGCATGAAAGAACCACAAGAGTTACAAGTGATTTTGGTCGATTCAGACAAAGTTACTAGATGGACCTTTCTGAATTTGGGTGGGGTGGGGGGGGGGGGGGCCCGGGGGGGGGGGGGCCCGGGGGGGCCCGGGGGGGGGGGGGGTGCGGGGGGGTGCATACGCACTCAACGCACCCCCTGGCTACGGGCTGGCATACCGCCCACTGTGTTCACGCTGTGGAACTGTGAAAGTATATGTTCGCACTGAGGAATCCAAACACAGTGCATTCACAGTGTGGAATTGTGAAACACGGTGTGTTCACATTGTATTCCTTCCGGTAAAGGTTTTTACAGGTATCGCAACGAGTACGATTCACTGTGAAGATTGGTAATGAGATTCCCAGAAATGTCTCTTTGTAGGGAATAGAAATGGAAACATGTAAAAGTAATCAATTTCATTTAATTTACATCCACATACAGTAACACGTCAATAATAATACAAAATGATACATTGCATAACATATTGGTCACAAAATAAATACAAAATAAGAATTATATGAAATAAAAAATTGGAGCAATCGCCAATGTCCTCTCTTTGCTGAACCCTTTTAACCCTTATAGGTCAAACATATGCACACTCACTCATGATTTTCTCAAAAATTTAAAAACAAAAAACTCCCCAGTCTACTAAACGCTTCGTGGTCGATGGTAATGATCGGATTATAACTGATATCGCTGTATTTATAAATAGATTGAACAAATACATTTAATTTGTTTGTACAGCTGGTAGATATAATTCAGCTAAATCTAATGAAATATCAATAATAATACAAATAATAAACACAATTATAATGATAATAATAATGCTTTAATAAATATAATAATCACAATAACAAAAGTAATTTTGTTACCGTACTGAGAAATCGTGAAACACAGTTTTCACACTGAAGTTATTAAACACAGTGTGGTCACACTGTTACATTGTGAAATACAGTGTGTTCGCACTGTGGAATTAAGAAGCACGTTTTTATCACAATGTGGAATCCAAACACAGTATGTTCACACTGTGGAATTGTGAAAACAGAGTGTGTTTACACTGTGGAATTGGGAAACACAGTGGGCCAATTATCATCAGTGGCACATCTTTAGTCTGGGTTCTAACATGACAGAAAATAGATAGATTAAACGAGAACTTACCTGTTTGAAGTTTAATCCTTATTTTATAAGGAATGTAGTGGGGATATTACGTAAACAAGCGAGAGCCCGCTAGCGCGCACGTAGGTCACGTGATGTCAATCTTGGAAGCAGAAGAAGGGTTGTGACTGCTGAAACTAAGAGATTATCGAGAACTAAAAACCTGTTGATTTTATACCCTTGAAATATATCCAATGGGTGGGAGAGGAGGGACGTAATATCCCCACTACATTCCTTATAAAATAAGGATTAAACTTCAAACAGGTAAGTTCTCGTTTAATCTATCTATTTTATTACGTAATTTCGTGAGATATTACGTTAACAAGAGATTTTGAAGCTCAGCAGTCACCATCCTACTAATAAACATAGCAAATAAGTTTTCTGAATAACTCAATCCTCGAAGGACAAAATGAATAAGACTGCAGAGTAAATACCTGGACAATTGTTACTGTGACTGTCCGATGACTGCGGAAGCGAAGGATGCCGTGTTCTCCGTAGGCTTCCTGTAGTACCTTTGGAAGGTCTTTTCATTTGACCATCCTGCTTGGTCCATGATCTGCTGCACTGGCAGGTTTGCACCACATGCGGCTGATGTAGATGCTGCCCTCGTAGAATGGGCCTTGTACACCCCCCGTGTCAATTCCTGCTGATGCCATAGTCAGCTTTATCCATCTGGCAATAGTAGCTGCTGTAACACGCTTGTGGGGTTTCTGGTAGGTAATAAACAAACCGCGTTCTGCGCCGCGGATCTTGTTGGTTTCAAGAATGTACCTTTTCAGATAACGCACAATACACAGTCTCCTGTCTGGAGCATAGGCATGCAGTTTTAGAACATAATCTGCTTTTCCTGGCCTCGATTGTTTTAGTAGTTCTTGAAACATAAAGACTACTTTATCTTCTTTCATCACCATGTAGTCCAAATTTAAGAGGTGGATAGACTGCATAGTTAGCGTTTTCAGGTCCAATCCTGTCGCTGGTGAAAGCCTTCGTAGATGATTTAGTACAATGGCCGCGTCCCATACTTCTTTGTATCTTGGCTGCGGTGGTCTTTTATGAAAAATTCCTCTCATGAATCGGCTGATGAGTGGATGGTTTCCAATTTCAAACCTATTGTCACTAAGTACAAGAAAGGATGATAGAGCGCTACGTGCTTGGTTCACGACGCTATATCCTGCGTTTTGATCATAGAATAGTTCACTTAGGAATTCCAGCACCATGCTAACATCGGCATGGAGATGATTTATGTTATTTCTGGAGCAGAAATCCGTCCACTTTCGGATGTAAACTGCGTATTGTCTTCTTGTTGACGGTCTCCACGAAGCAGAGATGATGCTGATAATTCTTTTGTGTAGTCCTAATTTTTCCAGGGGGTCGGACATAATCTGCAACATAAAAGATCCAAATATTGATTTAATAGGTGAGGAACATGAGTAACTTGTTGTACTAAGAGTGAGCTAGATCTTGGAATAAACATGGCCTCCCCCACTGTCATTTTCTGCAGCACTGGGAACCATGGCTGAGACGGCCAATTAGGTACGACCATGATGCCTGTTGCCTCATCATTCCTGATTTTTTGAAGGCACTTTGCTATGAGACAAATGGAGGGAAAGCATAGAAATAGAATCTACTCCAATCAATAGTGAAGGCATCAACATTCTCTGCATCTGGGTCTGGGTACCAGGACACATATCTATCTAGCTGTTTGTTAAGCCTTGATGCAAACATGTCAATGTCTGGCAGCCCAAATCTATGAACAACACTATCAAATACATTCATGTCAAGCATCCATTCCGTTCTATCATTAAAACGTCTGGAGCGCAAGTCTGCTTCAGTGTTTAGTTTACCCGGTAGGTGGGCGGCTGTGATCCAGATATTACGCTGGATACACCAATCCCAAATTTCTTGTGCCATACGATTACAATCGTTGGATTTGATGCCTCCCATGTTATTAATGTACGCCACAGCTGTGGTGTTGTCTAAACGAAGCAAAATGTGAGTGTCATGCAAATTGGAACATAATGCTTTTAGTCCTATACCGGCTGCCAGAGTTTCAAGGTAATTTATCCCACTGTGTTGGGCCATGCGAACTTCTTCCGCACTCCATCTACCCCCTGTAGATGAGCTAAGATCAGTTGCCCCAACCTGGTCCACTAGCATCAGTTCTTACTTCAACACGTGGCTTGTCTCTTGCCATGGGCGCAGTCATATATTTGATATGTGCGATCCACCATTCTAGTTCTAGTCTTGATTCAAGTGAAAGATTCATCTTTCTATCAAAATGGCCTCTATTGCACTTAAGGGCCCTTATTTTATCCTTCTCTAAAGCCCTATAATGGAGGGGACGGTACTGGACAGCCGGAAGAGAAGCTACTAGTTTTCCTATTACCATAGCAACCGTCCGAATGGAGGGGTTTTCATTGTTGAGAAGAGTGATTTGAGTGAACTGGCACCGAATAGTATGCATCTCGGAGGTCAACTGATGCCATATAACAGTTTGGGGTTAGGAGATGGATTGCTGTATGGATATTATCCATCTTGAAATGCTGGTAGTCCAGGCATTTGTTCAATTCAGAAAGATCTAGAATAATTCTAGTACCTCCATTCTTTTTGGGTCTGGAGAAAATATTTGATATGAATTCTCCTTCTTCGTGTACACTAGATTCAATGACATTTTTCTCCAAAAGATTTTGAACTTCCTTGTTTATGCTACTAAACGTTTCAGATTTGCATTTATATTGCATAGGTGGTTCATTTTGTACCGGGAGTGTAGCAAATTCAATCTCATAACCCCGAACTGCATTTAGAATCACAGGATCTGATGTTATATCACACCATTCATGATAATGAGCATTCAGTCGACCTCCGACTTTCACAACCAAAGGGTCTGATTTACTTGTAGGATTACAATCAAATGAGGTACTCACCTCTTCTGGATTAGTAGACCTGTGGTCTTCTACTTCCTCCTCTGATTGGGACCCTGGTTTTGGCCCTGTCTGGCTTGAGGGTTCTGCATCTTTGGCTGGCCCCTCGTCATACTTGTCTGAGTGTGAGGAGCTTGGTATCTGCCCCGTCCCTGGGGGCACTGGCCTAAAAAAGGCCTGTCAGCTGTCCCACTGCGTGGGCGGTAGGACGGATTTGAGCTGGTCCATCCTGCAGCGCGGTACTGTCTTTGCTGTGCCGACGCATGTCCCTTGTAGGGATGGTAGTGCTGTTGAGATGAGTATGGTCTTGTTTTACCATATCCATATGATCCTTTCGTGACTCCAGCTGTGGCAAGTTGCTGGTCCTTCAAGTCTTTCACTTGCTTGCTCAGGTTATCTCCAAAAAGGAGTCTAGAAACAGGTGTAGACGGTTTACACAGATGTGAGTACTTGGAATTTAAGTCAGGTTTGATGAAATCTTTCCTGAGGCAGTTCAGTTCATACCGAGCGTTGCACAGGAGAGCAAGAGCATCTTGCTGGGTTTCCGAAATCGATGACGATGACAGAGTTCGGAGATAAGCATTCAGTCCTTTGGACAGTGACTTTTGGGCCCTTTGGATTTTGATATCTCTGGCCTTGGTAGTCACAGGGAGATTTTCCCAAATGGGTGGGTTCACTTTGGGAGTGTCAATAAGCTGACAATTGTCTGGCAAAGGATACTTTGATGACACTTCCTCAAAAGTCTTGGGTTCGAGCTGGTGACCAACTAGGTATGAAGTCGATTGGGCAATGTTTTCTTCAATAGGTTCGCCAACATCTTTAGGCGGAGCAAATTTGGCTGCCAGGCTGGGGATGCCGACGGGGCAGCCTTGCGCTTGGCCGTACAGAGAGCTATCATCTCGTCCCTCCGAATTGTCCACATCATACACAGAGCAAGATGCACGATCATCACTTTCATCAATGAGTTCGTCATACTCCATGTTGTAGTCCATTTCCACTTGTTCCCCCACTAGGTTCGGGTCTACAGGCCCTGAGCGGTAATCAACATCGGCATGAGTCCGTTTGCTTTGGGACCCCCACTGCCTCTGCAATCTGCGCCACTAAACTCTCGAGTTTATCAAGTCTTTTGTTTAATTTCGACGCCTCTTTAGAGGCAGCTGTCGAAGAAGTCGATTTGTTCATATTCGGAGTAGTGGCCACTCCCGTACTGTCTTCGATTGTATCGGTCTCAACAGTACGCTCCTTGCTGCCCTGCGCACACGGCGCGGGAGAAGGAATAGCAGCGGGCCCGCTGCGTGTAGATTTCGATGTCGACTTTGTCTTTGTCGAGTCCGTCATTTCGGCGTTAGAATTATCCGTCAAGATGCTTTGATGAATATATGATCCGAATATATCAAAGAGAAAATAGTTCAAACACGAAAAACAAGGAATTTTCCTCAAATTCTGCGACCTCGTGTGGGATTTTTCCACACGCAAAACATGGCGCTAACGAAATTGACATCACGTGACCTACGTGCGCGCTAGCGGGCTCTCTCTTGTTAACGTAATATCTCACGAAATTACGTAATAAAATACCAGTAACCGATTAAACCGTTTCGCACCTGTATACTTTAACTAGCACGGGGATGGTTGCCATTTGCCACCGAAGATATTCCTATTGTTTCGTTTCATTATCCAATCAATCCCTTTATTACTACTAAGTGCACATATTTGCATGATATATATTGATATTCCAAACTTCCCAGTCCATTAAACGCTGCGTGATCGATGGTAATGATCGAATTATACCTGATATTGCTGAAAGAGATTGAGAATAACAAAACAAAATAAGCGTAATATGTAAGTCAACAACAAGTATCTGTATTAAGGGCAATGGCAAATGTCCTCTCATGAGAGACATCTCTTTTGTCTACATTTTGAGGCACACAAACATATTATATGCACACTCACTCATGTTTGTTCAAACAATTCTAAACATGAAACTCATTTTCAATTTCTAGTCCAAGGTTAACTAGTCCGAGCTTCTCCGAGCTACCAGAATACCAGCAAATTAATCCACACTTAGTCTAGAGATGTGGACTAAAGTGTGGATTAGTAAGTCCGAAGTTATCAACTTAGTCCAGCCTAAGTTAATAAGTTGAATTTAATACAGGCCCTTAGCCAGGATATTTCAAGGGGGAAGGGCTGGGGGTGCTACTGGTTAAGTTGTATAGTCGGGGAGGGGGGGGGGGACAGCGTGAACACAGTGGAATACCGCCCACTGTGTTCACGCTGTGGAACTGTGAAAGTATATGTTCGCACTGAGGAATCCAAACACAGTGCATTCACAGTGTGGAATTGTGAAACACGATGTGTTCACATTCCGTTCATTCCGGTAAAGGTACTTACAGGCTCCGCAACGAGGAGAGAGCGATGAACGTATCATTGTGTAGACTGCTAATGAGATTCCCAGAAATGTCTCTTTATAAGGAATAGAAAAGGAAACATGGTAACAGTAATAAAGTTCATTTAATTTACATCCACATACAGTAATAAGTCAATAATAATACAAAGTTATACATTGCATAACATATTGGTCACAAAATATATACAACATAAGAATTATATGTAAAATTACAACATTGGAGCAATCGCCATATTCCTCTATTGGCTGACCCCTTTTAGGTCAAACATTTACACTTAATCATGATTTTCTCAACAAATACAAAAAAAAAAAATATATTTTCAATGTTTATTTACAATTCCTTTTCAGCCAATATTGGCTCATTTTCACCCCATATTGGCCTACGTAAACTTATACTAATACATGCTTATTTGAAATACTATATTCGCTGTGTTATTTGCAAACTCCTTGTCATACATTTGTACACAGTTAATATATCTCAAAACCAAGAAAAAGTTTGAAAATCAAAGCTGGTTTAGTCATCTCTTAGTAGGCTATTTAGTAACAGGAAAACAACCAAGCATGAAAGAACCACAAGAGTTACAATTGAGTTTGGTCTATTCAGACAAAGTTACTAGATGGACCTTTCTGAGTTTGGGTGGGGGTGGGGGGGGGGGGGGTGGGGGGAGGGAGCAGCAGCAGCATACGGACCCAACGCATCCCCCTGGCTACGGGCTGGCATACCGCCCACTGTGTTCATGCTGTGGAACTGTGAAAGTATATGTTCGCACTGAGGAATCCAAACACAGTGCATTCACAGTGTGGAATTGTGAAACACGGTGTGTTCACATTGTATTCCTTCCGGTAAAGGTACTTACAGGTATTGCAACGAGGAGAGACCAATGAACGTATCACTGTGTAGACTGGTAATGAGATTCCCAGAAATGTCTCTTTGTAGAGAATAGAAAAGGAAACGTGTAAAAGTAATAAAGTTCATTTAATTTACATCCACATACAGTAATAAGTCAATAATAATACAAAGTTATACATTGCATAACGTATTGGTCACAAAATATATACAAAATAACAATTATATCAACAATTACAAAATTGGAGCAATCGCCATTGTCCTCTCTTCCCTGACCCCTTTTAGGTCGAACATATGCACACTCACTCATGATTTTCACTCATGATGGTAATGATCGGATAATAACTGATATCGCTGTATTTATAAATAGATTGAACAAATACATTTAATTTGTTTGTACAGCTGGTAGATATAATTCAGCGAAATCTAATGAAATATCAATAATAATACAAATAATAAACAAAATTATAATGATAATAATAATGCTTTAATAAATATAATAATCACAATAACAAAAGTAATTTTGTTACCGTACTGAGAAATCGTGAAACACAGTTTTCACACTGAAGTTATTAAACACAGTGTGGTCACACTGTTACATTGTGAAATACAGTGTGTTCGCACTGTGGAATTACGAAGCACGTTTTTATCACAATGTGGAATCCAAACACAGTATGTTCACACTGTGGAATTGTGAAAACAGAGTGTGTTTACACTGTGGAATTGGGAAACACAGTGGGCCAATTATCATCAGTGGCACATCTTTAGTGTGGGTTCTAACATGACAGAAAATACCAGTAACCGATTAAACCGTTTCGCACCTGTATACTTTAACTAGCACGGGGATGGTTGCCATTTGCCACCGAAGATATTCTTATTGTTTCGTTTCATTATTCAATCAATCCCTTTATTACTACTAAGTGCACATATTTGCATGATATATATTGATATTCCAAACTTCCCAGTCCATTAAACGCTGCGTGATCGATGGTAATGATCGAATTATAACTGATATTGCTGAAAGAGATTGAGAATAACAAAACAAAATAAGCGTAATATGTAAGTCAACAACAAGATCTGTATTAAGGGCAAAGGCAAATGTCCTCTCATGAGAGACATCTCTTTTGTCTACATTTTGAGGCACACAAACATATTATATGCACACTCACTCATGTTTGTTCAAACAATTCTAAACATGAAACTCATTTTCAATTTCTAGTCCAAGGTTAACTAGTCCGAGCTTCTCCGAGCTACCAGAATACCAGCAAATTAATCCACACTTAGTCTAGAGATGTGGACTAAAGTGTGGATTAGTAAGTCCGAAGTTATGAACTTAGTCCAGCCTAAGTTAATAAGTTGAATTGAATACAGGCCCTTAGCCAGGATATTTCAAGGGGGAAGGGGGGGGGGGGGTGCTACTGGTTAAGTTGTATAGTCGGGGAGGGGGGGGGGGGGACAGCGTGAACACAGTGGAATACCGCCCACTGTGTTCACGCTGTGGAACTGTGAAAGTATATGTTCGCACTGAGGAATCCAAACACAGTGCATTCACAGTGTGGAATTGTGAAACACGATGTGTTCACATTCCGTTCATTCCGGTAAAGGTACTTACAGGCTCCGCAACGAGGAGAGAGCGATGAACGTATCATTGTGTAGACTGCTAATGAGATTCCCAGAAATGTCTCTTTATAGGGAATAGAAAAGGAAACATGGTAACAGTAATAAAGTTCATTTAATTTACATCCACATACAGTAATAAGTCAATAATAATACAAAGTTATACATTGCATAACATATTGGTCACAAAATATATACAACATAAGAATTATATGTAAAATTACAACATTGGAGCAATCGCCATATTCCTCTATTGGCTGACCCCTTTTAGGTCAAACATTTACACTTAATCATGATTTTCTCAACAAATACAACAAAAAAAAATATATTTTCAATGTTTATTTACAATTCCTTTTCAGCCAATATTGGCTCATTTTCACCCCATATTGGCCTACGTAAACTTATACTAATACATGCTTATTTGAAATACTATATTCGCTGTGTTATTTGCAAACTCCTTGTCATACATTTGTACACAGTTAAAATATCTCAAAACCAAGAAAAAGTTTGAAAATCAAAGCTGGTTTAGTCATCTCTTAGTAGGCTATTTAGTAACAGGAAAACAACCAAGCATGAAAGAACCACAAGAGTTACAATTGAGTTTGGTCTATTCAGACAAAGTTACTAGATGGACCTTTCTGAGTTTGGGTGGGGGTGGGGGGGGGGGGGGGGGTGGGGGGAGGGAGCAGCAGCAGCATACGGACCCAACGCATCCCCCTGGCTACGGGCTGGCATACCGCCCACTGTGTTCATGCTGTGGAACTGTGAAAGTATATGTTCGCACTGAGGAATCCAAACACAGTGCATTCACAGTGTGGAATTGTGAAACACGGTGTGTTCACATTGTATTCCTTCCGGTAAAGGTACTTACAGGTATTGCAACGAGGAGAGACCAATGAACGTATCACTGTGTAGACTGGTAATGCGATTCCCAGAAATGTATCTTTGTAGGGAATAGAAAAGGAAACGTGTAAAAGTAATAAAGTTCATTTAATTTACATCCACATACAGTAATAAGTCAATAATAATACAAAGTCATACATTGCATAACGTATTGGTCACAAAATATATACAAAATAACAATTATATCAACAATTACAAAATTGGAGCAATCGCCATTGTCCTCTCTTCCCTGACCCCTTTTAGGTCGAACATATGCACACTCACTCATGATTTTCACTCATGATGGTAATGATCGGATAATAACTGATATCGCTGTATTTATAAATAGATTGAACAAATACATTTAATTTGTTTGTACAGCTGGTAGATATAATTCAGCGAAATCTAATGAAATATCAATAATAATACAAATAATAAACAAAATTATAATGATAATAATAATGCTTTAATAAATATAATAATCACAATAACAAAAGTAATTTTGTTACCGTACTGAGAAATCGTGAAACACAGTTTTCACACTGAAGTTATTAAACACAGTGTGGTCACACTGTTACATTGTGAAATACAGTGTGTTCGCACTGTGGAATTACGAAGCACGTTTTTATCACAATGTGGAATCCAAACACAGTATGTTCACACTGTGGAATTGTGAAAACAGAGTGTGTTTACACTGTGGAATTGGGAAACACAGTGGGCCAATTATCATCAGTGGCACATCTTTAGTGTGGGTTCTAACATGACAGAAAATACCAGTAACCGATTAAACCGTTTCGCACCTGTATACTTTAACTAGCACGGGGATGGTTGCCATTTGCCACCGAAGATATTCTTATTGTTTCGTTTCATTATCCAATCAATCCCTTTATTACTACTAAGTGCACATATTTGCATGATATATATTGATATTCCAAACTTCCCAGTCCATTAAACGCTGCGTGATCGATGGTAATGATCGAATTATAACTGATATTGCTGAAAGAGATTGAGAATAACAAAACAAAATAAGCGTAATATGTAAGTCAACAACAAGATCTGTATTAAGGGCAAAGGCAAATGTCCTCTCATGAGAGACATCTCTTTTGTCTACATTTTGAGGCACACAAACATATTATATGCACACTCACTCATGTTTGTTCAAACAATTCTAAACATGAAACTCATTTTCAATTTCTAGTCCAAGGTTAACTAGTCCGAGCTTCTCCGAGCTACCAGAATACCAGCAAATTAATCCACACTTAGTCTAGAGATGTGGACTAAAGTGTGGATTAGTAAGTCCGAAGTTATGAACTTAGTCCAGCCTAAGTTAATAAGTTGAATTGAATACAGGCCCTTAGCCAGGATATTTCAAGGGGGAAGGGGGGGGGGGGGGGGTGCTACTGGTTAAGTTGTATAGTCGGGGAGGGGGGGGGGGGGGGGGGTCAGAGATCATTGGTTTAAATGGTCGAGACCAATACAAAGTGGACTCGAGACAGGTAAAAAGTCGACCGAGACGACTACGGGGCTGGAATACCGCCCACTGTTTTCACGCTGTGGAACTGTGAAAGAATATGTTCGCACTGAGGAATCCAAACACAGTGCATTCATAGTGTGGAATTGTGAAACACGGTGTGTTCAACATTCCTTCGGGTAAAGGTACTTACAGGTTTGACAACGAGGAGAGAGCGATGAACGTATCAATGTGTAGACTGGTAATGAGATTCCCAGAAATGTATCTTTTTAGGGAATTGAACAGGAAACATTTAAAATTAATCAATTTCATTTAATGTACATCCACATACAGTATAGTATGTCAATAATAATACAAAGTTATACATTGCATAACATATTGGTCACAAAATATATACAACATAAGAATTATATGTAAAATTACAACATTGGAGCAATCGCCATATTCCTCTATTGGCTGACCCCTTTTAGGTCAAACATTTACACTTAATCATGATTTTCTCAACAAATACAAACAAAATATATATATTTTCAATGTTTATTTACAATTCCTTTTCAGCCAATATTGGCTCATTTTCACCCCATATTGGCCTACGTAAACTTATACTAATACATGCTTATTTGAAATACTATATTCGCTGTGTTATTTGCAAACTCCTTGTCATACATTTGTACACAGTTAAAATATCTCAAAACCAAGAAAAAGTTTGAAAATCAAAGCTGGTTTAGTCATCTCTTAGTAGGCTATTAGTAACAGGAAAACAACCAAGCATGAAAGAACCACAAGAGTTACAATTGAGTTTGGTCTATTCAGACAAAGTTACTAGATGGACCTTTCTGAGTTTGGGTGGGGGTGGGGGGGGGGGGGGTGGGGGGAGGGAGCAGCAGCAGCATACGGACCCAACGCATCCCCCTGGCTACGGGCTGGCATACCGCCCACTGTGTTCATGCTGTGGAACTGTGAAAGTATATGTTCGCACTGAGGAATCAAAACACAGTGCATTCACAGTGTGGAATTGTGAAACACGGTGTGTTCACATTGTATTCCTTCCGGTAAAGGTACTTACAGGTATTGCAACGAGGAGAGACCAATGAACGTATCACTGTGTAGACTGGTAATGAGATTCCCAGAAATGTCTCTTTGTAGAGAATAGAAAAGGAAACATGTAAAAGTAATAAAGTTCATTTAATTTACATCCACATACAGTAATAAGTCAATAATAATACAAAGTTATACATTGCATAACGTATTGGTCACAAAATATATACAAAATAACAATTATATCAACAATTACAAAATTGGAGCAATCGCCATTGTCCTCTCTTCCCTGACCCCTTTTAGGTCGAACATATGCACACTCACTCATGATTTTCACTCATGATGGTAATGATCGGATTATAACTGTTATCGCTGTATTTATAAATAGATTGAACAAATACATTTAATTTGTTTGTACAGCTGGTAGATATAATTCAGCGAAATCTAATGAAATATCAATAATAATACAAATAATAAACAAAATTATAATGATAATAATAATGCTTTAATAAATATAATAATCACAATAACAAAAGTAATTTTGTTACCGTACTGAGAAATCGTGAAACACAGTTTTCACACTGAAGTTATTAAACACAGTGTGGTCACACTGTTACATTGTGAAATACAGTGTGTTCGCACTGTGGAATTACGAAGCACGTTTTTATCACAATGTGGAATCCAAACACAGTATGTTCACACTGTGGAATTGTGAAAACAGAGTGTGTTTACACTGTGGAATTGGGAAACACAGTGGGCCAATTATCATCAGTGGCACATCTTTAGTGTGGGTTCTAACATGACAGAAAATACCAGTAACCGATTAAACCGTTTCGCACCTGTATACTTTAACTAGCACGGGGATGGTTGCCATTTGCCACCGAAGATATTCTTATTGTTTCGTTTCATTATCCAATCAATCCCTTTATTACTACTAAGTGCACATATTTGCATGATATATATTGATATTCCAAACTTCCCAGTCCATTAAACGCTGCGTGATCGATGGTAATGATCGAATTATACCTGATATTGCTGAAAGAGATTGAGAATAACAAAACAAAATAAGCGTAATATGTAAGTCAACAACAAGATCTGTATTAAGGGCAATGGCAAATGTCCTCTCATGAGAGACATCTCTTTTGTCTACATTTTGAGGCACACAAACATATTATATGCACACTCACTCATGTTTGTTCAAACAATTCTAAAAATGAAACTCATTTTCAATTTCTAGTCCAAGGTTAACTAGTCCGAGCTTCTCCGAGCTACCAGAATACCAGCAAATTAATCCACACTTAGTCTAGAGATGTGGACTAAAGTGTGGATTAGTAAGTCCGAAGTTATGAACTTAGTCCAGCCTAAGTTAATAAGTTTAATTGAATACAGGCCCTTAGCCAGGATATTTCAAGGGGGAAGGGGGGGGGGGGGGTGCTACTGGTTAAGTTGTATAGTCGGGGAGGGGGGGGGGGGGGGTCAGAGATCATTGGTTTAAATGGTCGAGACCAATACAAAGTGGACTCGAGACAGGTAAAAAGTCGACCGAGACGACTACGGGGCTGGAATACCGCCCACTGTTTTCACGCTGTGGAACTGTGAAAGAATATGTTCGCACTGAGGAATCCAAACACAGTGCATTCATAGTGTGGAATTGTGAAACACGGTGTGTTCAACATTCCTTCGGGTAAAGGTACTTACAGGTTTGACAACGAGGAGAGAGCGATGAACGTATCATTGTGTAGACTGGTAATGAGATTCCCAGAAATGTATCTTTTTAGGGAATTGAACAGGAAACATTTAAAATTAATCAATTTCATTTAATGTACATCCACATACAGTATAGTATGTCAATAATAATACAAAGTTATACATTGCATAACATATTGGTCACAAAATATATACAACATAAGAATTATATGTAAAATTACAACATTGGAGCAATCGCCATATTCCTCTATTGGCTGACCCCTTTTAGGTCAAACATTTACACTTAATCATGATTTTCTCAACAAATACAAACAAAATATATATATTTTCAATGTTTATTTACAATTCCTTTTCAGCCAATATTGGCTCATTTTCACCCCATATTGGCCTACGTAAACTTATACTAATACATGCTTATTTGAAATACTATATTCGCTGTGTTATTTGCAAACTCCTTGTCATACATTTGTACACAGTTAAAATATCTCAAAACCAAGAAAAAGTTTGAAAATCAAAGCTGGTTTAGTCATCTCTTAGTAGGCTATTAGTAACAGGAAAACAACCAAGCATGAAAGAACCACAAGAGTTACAATTGAGTTTGGTCTATTCAGACAAAGTTACTAGATGGACCTTTCTGAGTTGGGGTGGGGTGTGGGGGGGGGGGGGGTGGGGGGGGGGGGGGGGGGGGGGGGGGGGTGGGGGGGGGTGGGGGAGGAGCAGCAGCAGCATACGGACCCAACGCATCCCCCTGGCTACGGGCTGGCATACCGCCCACTGTGTTCATGCTGTGGAACTGTGAAAGTATATGTTCGCACTGAGGAATCAAAACACAGTGCATTCACAGTGTGGAAATTGTGAAACACGGTGTGTTCACATTGTATTCCTTCCGGTAAAGGTACTTACAGGTATTGCAACGAGGAGAGACCAATGAACGTATCACTGTGTAGACTGGTAATGAGATTCCCAGAAATGTCTCTTTGTAGAGAATAGAAAAGGAAACATGTAAAAGTAATAAAGTTCATTTAATTTACATCCACATACAGTAATAAGTCAATAATAATACAAAGTTATACATTGCATAACGTATTGGTCACAAAATATATACAAAATAACAATTATATCAACAATTACAAAATTGGAGCAATCGCCATTGTCCTCTCTTCCCTGACCCCTTTTAGGTCGAACATATGCACACTCACTCATGATTTTCACTCATGATGGTAATGATCGGATTATAACTGTTATCGCTGTATTTATAAATAGATTGAACAAATACATTTAATTTGTTTGTACAGCTGGTAGATATAATTCAGCGAAATCTAATGAAATATCAATAATAATACAAATAATAAACAAAATTATAATGATAATAATAATGCTTTAATAAATATAATAATCACAATAACAAAAGTAATTTTGTTACCTGTACTGAGAAATCGTTGAAACACAGTTTTCACACTGAAGTTATTAAACACAGTGTGGTCACACTGTTACATTGTGAAATACAGTGTGTTCGCACTGTGGAATTACGAAGCACGTTTTATCACAATGTGGAATCCAAACACAGTATGTTCACACTGTGGAATTGTGAAAACAGAGTGTGTTTACACTGTGGAATTGGGAAACACAGTGGGCCAATTATCATCAGTGGCACATCTTTAGTGTGGGTTCTAACATGACAGAAAATACCAGTAACCGATTAAACCGTTTCGACCTGTATACTTTAACTAGCACGGGGATGGTTGCCATTAGCCACCGAAGATATTCTTATTGTTTCGTTTCATTATCCAATCAATCCCTTTATTACTACTAAGTGCACATATTTGCCATGATAATTATTGATATTCCAAACTTCCCAGTCCATTAAACGCTGCGTGATCGATGGTAATGATCGAATTATACCTGATATTGCTGAAAGAGATTGAGATAACAAAACAAAATAAGCGTAATATGTAAGTCAACAACAAGATCTGTATTAAGGGCAATGGCAAATGTCCTCTCATGAGAGACATCTCTTTTGTCTACATTTTTGAGGCACACAAACATATTATATGCACACTCACTCATGTTTGTTCAAACAATTCTAAAAATGAAACTCATTTTCAATTTCTAGTCCAAGGTTAACTAGTCCGAGCTTCTCCGAGCTACCAGAATACCAGCAAATTAATCCACACTTAGTCTAGAGATAGTGGACTAAAGTGTGGATTAGTAAGTCCGAAGTTATGAACTTAGTCCAGCCTAAGTTAATAAGTTTAATTGAATACAGGCCCTTAGCCAGGATATTTCAAGGGGGAAGGGGGGGGGGGGGGGTGCTACTGGTTAAGTTGTATAGTCGGGGAGGGGGGGGGGGGGGGGGGGGGTCAGAGATCATTGGTTTAAATGGTCGAGACCAATACAAAGTGGACTCGAGACAGGTAAAAAGTCGACCGAGACGACTACGGGGCTGGAATACCGCCCACTGTTTTCAGCTGAGTGCATTCATAGTGTGGAATTGTGAAACACGGTGTGTTCAACATTCCTTCGGGTAAAGGTACTTACAGGTTTGACAACGAGGAGAGAGCGATGAACGTATCAATGTGTAGACTGGTAATGAGATTCCCAGAAATGTATCTTTTTAGGGAATTGAACAGGAAACATTTAAAATTAATCAATTTCATTTAATGTACATCCACATACAGTATAGTATGTCAATAATAATACAAAGTTATACATTGCATAACATATTGGTCACAAAATATATACAACATAAGAATTATATGTAAAATTACAACATTGGAGCAATCGCCATATTCCTCTATTGGCTGACCCCTTTTAGGTCAAACATTTACACTTAATCATGATTTTCTCAACAAATACAAACAAAATATATATATTTTCAATGTTTATTTACAATTCCTTTTCAGCCAATATTGGCTCATTTTCACCCCATATTGGCCTACGTAAACTTATACTAATACATGCTTATTTGAAATACTATATTCGCTGTGTTATTTGCAAACTCCTTGTCATACATTTGTACACAGTTAAAATATCTCAAAACCAAGAAAAAGTTTGAAAATCAAAGCTGGTTTAGTCATCTCTTAGTAGGCTATTAGTAACAGGAAAACAACCAAGCATGAAAGAACCACAAGAGTTACAATTGAGTTTGGTCTATTCAGACAAAGTTACTAGATGGACCTTTCTGAGTTTGGGTGGGGGTGGGGGGGGGGGGGGGGGGGTGGGGGGAGGGAGCAGCAGCAGCATACGGACCCAACGCATCCCCCTGGCTACGGGCTGGCATACCGCCCACTGTGTTCATGCTGTGGAACTGTGAAAGTATATGTTCGCACTGAGGAATCAAAACACAGTGCATTCACAGTGTGGAATTGTGAAACACGGTGTGTTCACATTGTATTCCTTCCGGTAAAGGTACTTACAGGTATTGCAACGAGGAGAGACCAATGAACGTATCACTGTGTAGACTGGTAATGAGATTCCCAGAAATGTCTCTTTGTAGAGAATAGAAAAGGAAACATGTAAAAGTAATAAAGTTCATTTAATTTACATCCACATACAGTAATAAGTCAATAATAATACAAAGTTATACATTGCATAACGTATTGGTCACAAAATATATACAAAATAACAATTATATCAACAATTACAAAATTGGAGCAATCGCCATTGTCCTCTCTTCCCTGACCCCTTTTAGGTCGAACATATGCACACTCACTCATGATTTTCACTCATGATGGTAATGATCGGATTATAACTGTTATCGCTGTATTTATAAATAGATTGAACAAATACATTTAATTTGTTTGTACAGCTGGTAGATATAATTCAGCGAAATCTAATGAAATATCAATAATAATACAAATAATAAACAAAATTATAATGATAATAATAATGCTTTAATAAATATAATAATCACAATAACAAAAGTAATTTTGTTACCGTACTGAGAAATCGTGAAACACAGTTTTCACACTGAAGTTATTAAACACAGTGTGGTCACACTGTTACATTGTGAAATACAGTGTGTTCGCACTGTGGAATTACGAAGCACGTTTTTATCACAATGTGGAATCCAAACACAGTATGTTCACACTGTGGAATTGTGAAAACAGAGTGTGTTTACACTGTGGAATTGGGAAACACAGTGGGCCAATTATCATCAGTGGCACATCTTTAGTGTGGGTTCTAACATGACAGAAAATACCAGTAACCGATTAAACCGTTTCGCACCTGTATACTTTAACTAGCACGGGGATGGTTGCCATTTGCCACCGAAGATATTCTTATTGTTTCGTTTCATTATCCAATCAATCCCTTTATTACTACTAAGTGCACATATTTGCATGATATATATTGATATTCCAAACTTCCCAGTCCATTAAACGCTGCGTGATCGATGGTAATGATCGAATTATACCTGATATTGCTGAAAGAGATTGAGAATAACAAAACAAAATAAGCGTAATATGTAAGTCAACAACAAGATCTGTATTAAGGGCAATGGCAAATGTCCTCTCATGAGAGACATCTCTTTTGTCTACATTTTGAGGCACACAAACATATTATATGCACACTCACTCATGTTTGTTCAAACAATTCTAAAAATGAAACTCATTTTCAATTTCTAGTCCAAGGTTAACTAGTCCGAGCTTCTCCGAGCTACCAGAATACCAGCAAATTAATCCACACTTAGTCTAGAGATGTGGACTAAAGTGTGGATTAGTAAGTCCGAAGTTATGAACTTAGTCCAGCCTAAGTTAATAAGTTTAATTGAATACAGGCCCTTAGCCAGGATATTTCAAGGGGGAAGGGGGGGGGGGGGGTGCTACTGGTTAAGTTGTATAGTCGGGGAGGGGGGGGGGGGGGGGTCAGAGATCATTGGTTTAAATGGTCGAGACCAATACAAAGTGGACTCGAGACAGGTAAAAAGTCGACCGAGACGACTACGGGGCTGGAATACCGCCCACTGTTTTCACGCTGTGGAACTGTGAAAGAATATGTTCGCACTGAGGAATCCAAACACAGTGCATTCATAGTGTGGAATTGTGAAACACGGTGTGTTCAACATTCCTTCGGGTAAAGGTACTTACAGGTTTGACAACGAGGAGAGAGCGATGAACGTATCAATGTGTAGACTGGTAATGAGATTCCCAGAAATGTATCTTTTTAGGGAATTGAACAGGAAACATTTAAAATTAATCAATTTCATTTAATGTACATCCACATACAGTATAGTATGTCAATAATAATACAAAGTTATACATTGCATAACATATTGGTCACAAAATATATACAACATAAGAATTATATGTAAAATTACAACATTGGAGCAATCGCCATATTCCTCTATTGGCTGACCCCTTTTAGGTCAAACATTTACACTTAATCATGATTTTCTCAACAAATACAAACAAAATATATATATTTTCAATGTTTATTTACAATTCCTTTTCAGCCAATATTGGCTCATTTTCACCCCATATTGGCCTACGTAAACTTATACTAATACATGCTTATTTGAAATACTATATTCGCTGTGTTATTTGCAAACTCCTTGTCATACATTTGTACACAGTTAAAATATCTCAAAACCAAGAAAAAGTTTGAAAATCAAAGCTGGTTTAGTCATCTCTTAGTAGGCTATTAGTAACAGGAAAACAACCAAGCATGAAAGAACCACAAGAGTTACAATTGAGTTTGGTCTATTCAGACAAAGTTACTAGATGGACCTTTCTGAGTTTGGGTGGGGGTGGGGGGGGGGGGGGTGGGGGGAGGGAGCAGCAGCAGCATACGGACCCAACGCATCCCCCTGGCTACGGGCTGGCATACCGCCCACTGTGTTCATGCTGTGGAACTGTGAAAGTATATGTTCGCACTGAGGAATCAAAACACAGTGCATTCACAGTGTGGAATTGTGAAACACGGTGTGTTCACATTGTATTCCTTCCGGTAAAGGTACTTACAGGTATTGCAACGAGGAGAGACCAATGAACGTATCACTGTGTAGACTGGTAATGAGATTCCCAGAAATGTCTCTTTGTAGAGAATAGAAAAGGAAACATGTAAAAGTAATAAAGTTCATTTAATTTACATCCACATACAGTAATAAGTCAATAATAATACAAAGTTATACATTGCATAACGTATTGGTCACAAAATATATACAAAATAACAATTATATCAACAATTACAAAATTGGAGCAATCGCCATTGTCCTCTCTTCCCTGACCCCTTTTAGGTCGAACATATGCACACTCACTCATGATTTTCACTCATGATGGTAATGATCGGATTATAACTGTTATCGCTGTATTTATAAATAGATTGAACAAATACATTTAATTTGTTTGTACAGCTGGTAGATATAATTCAGCGAAATCTAATGAAATATCAATAATAATACAAATAATAAACAAAATTATAATGATAATAATAATGCTTTAATAAATATAATAATCACAATAACAAAAGTAATTTTGTTACCGTACTGAGAAATCGTGAAACACAGTTTTCACACTGAAGTTATTAAACACAGTGTGGTCACACTGTTACATTGTGAAATACAGTGTGTTCGCACTGTGGAATTACGAAGCACGTTTTTATCACAATGTGGAATCCAAACACAGTATGTTCACACTGTGGAATTGTGAAAACAGAGTGTGTTTACACTGTGGAATTGGGAAACACAGTGGGCCAATTATCATCAGTGGCACATCTTTAGTGTGGGTTCTAACATGACAGAAAATACCAGTAACCGATTAAACCGTTTCGCACCTGTATACTTTAACTAGCACGGGGATGGTTGCCATTTGCCACCGAAGATATTCTTATTGTTTCGTTTCATTATCCAATCAATCCCTTTATTACTACTAAGTGCACATATTTGCATGATATATATTGATATTCCAAACTTCCCAGTCCATTAAACGCTGCGTGATCGATGGTAATGATCGAATTATACCTGATATTGCTGAAAGAGATTGAGAATAACAAAACAAAATAAGCGTAATATGTAAGTCAACAACAAGATCTGTATTAAGGGCAATGGCAAATGTCCTCTCATGAGAGACATCTCTTTTGTCTACATTTTGAGGCACACAAACATATTATATGCACACTCACTCATGTTTGTTCAAACAATTCTAAAAATGAAACTCATTTTCAATTTCTAGTCCAAGGTTAACTAGTCCGAGCTTCTCCGAGCTACCAGAATACCAGCAAATTAATCCACACTTAGTCTAGAGATGTGGACTAAAGTGTGGATTAGTAAGTCCGAAGTTATGAACTTAGTCCAGCCTAAGTTAATAAGTTTAATTGAATACTTTGAAAAATAATTTGAAGAATAATTGAAAAGGAAACATTTAAAATTAATCAATTTCATTTAATGTACATCCACATACAGTATAGTATGTCAATAATAATACAAAGTTATACATTGCATAACATATTGGTCACAAAATATATACAACATAAGAATTATATGTAAAATTACAACATTGGAGCAATCGCCATATTCCTCTATTGGCTGACCCCTTTTAGGTCAAACATTTACACTTAATCATGATTTTCTCAACAAATACAAAAAAAAAAATATATATTTTCAATGTTTATTTACAATTCCTTTTCAGCCAATATTGGCTCATTTTCACCCCATATTGGCCTACGTAAACTTATACTAATACATGCTTATTTGAAATACTATATTCGCTGTGTTATTTGCAAACTCCTTGTCATACATTTGTACACAGTTAAAATATCTCAAAACCAAGAAAAAGTTTGAAAATCAAAGCTGGTTTAGTCATCTCTTAGTAGGCTATTTAGTAACAGGAAAACAACCAAGCATGAAAGAACCACAAGAGTTACAATTGAGTTTGGTCTATTCAGACAAACCCCCGAAAGGCTTCTGGCCCGGACGGTGTTAGCGGACGAATTCTTCAGAAATGTTCCTCGCAACTCGCGGTCCCGTACTGCACGCTGTTTCAGAGGTCTGTAGACGAGAAAACTGTCCCATCTTGCTGGAAGTCGTCCGTCATTACTCCCGTGCCCAAAAACAAACGCCCGAAGGAAAACAACGACTTTCGGCCAATCGCCCTAACGTCTATTGTGATGAAGTGCTTGGAGAGAATCGTGCTAGAGAAGCTGATTGGTCCAATTCGCGAGCGCATCGATGTGAATCAATTTGCGTACCAATCACATCGCTCGGTCAATGATGCGGTTCTCGCGCTGACGGACTCGCTGTACCGACACCTAGACAAGGCAAGATGTTACGTAAGAGCTACGTTTGTAGACTTCTCCTCCGCTTTCAACACAATACAACCGTATAAATTGATTGAGAAACTTAGGCAACTAGAAGTGAACCCATCTCTCATCCTGTGGATAAATGACTTTCTACACGAGAGATCACAGAGGGTTAGAGTTAACGAAACTCTGTCTGACAAACTCACTACAAACACCGGGACCCCACAAGGCTGTGTTCTATCCTCTAGTCTGTTTATTCTGTATACAAACGATTGTACCTCCGATTTTCCATCGGTGCATATCTATAAATACGCAGATGATACCGTAATTGTTGGATTAATTAAAGAAAACGAGAACAAATACCGAAACACAATCTCCTCCTTTGAGAAATGGTGTAAGGATAACCATCTTCTGTTGAACACAAATAAAACAAAGGAGATGATATTTGATTTGAGGTTAAAAAAGGAATTTGATCCTTTAGATGTTCACATTGCTATAAATGATGAATATATTTAAAATGTACAACACTATAGATACTTGGGCACCCATATTGACCAACAGTTAAATTGGGAAGAGCAAGTGAAATCGACACTTGTAAAATGTAATCAAAGATTATATTTTCTTCGCAAACTCAAGGCTTTTCATGTCAATGAGAGGATTATGTATTTGTTCTACACTTCTGTAATCCAAAGTCACATCACCCAAGATAGTACAGTTTGGTATAATAACGCAAAGCAAAAAGATAAAGACAAACTGCGCAGGGTAACAAAACGAGCAAGCAAAACTATGAATCGTGATGAGATCAACTTAGACACAATCTGTGAGGAAAAGACACTTTCTAAAGCCCACACAATTGTAGCCGATCCCTCACACCCGCTCCACTGTAATTACAACAAACTAAGGAGTGGACGTAGGTGGCAATCGCAGATGGCCAAAACAAGTCGGTTTTCAAATTCATTCATTCCATACTCAATTCGGCTATTGAATGAAAAATAGATAGCATAGAACTTGAGGCTATATAAATTCGTCCCTTAGGTCTTACTCCTAGTTTTAAATGGTGTTACTGTTTGTTTGTACATGTACTATTATGCTTTTGTCATGTACTACATTGAATTGAAATAAGTAAAATTAATTTCAAGTAAATTACTTACAATTAGGAAATAAATTATTAAATTGATTAATTAGTTGATTTGTATGACTTTAGATAAATTGATCATTTCAATTTCAATGTTAATATTGCAAATGTTTGGTTCCTTAGTTTTGTTTATGTTACTATGATTATAGTTTATTATAAAATAATTATAATTACTCACATAAAATAATGCTATGCACTGATTTGATATGTATAATACTAGCTTTCATATATATTGCCTTTATTGTATAAATATATTATGTAAATACATTCATTCAATTTATAACACTAAATAGTGGTTAATTACAAATTGATAGACTTTATGGGAATGAAATATTCTAAAATAATTATTAATTTGATAATGAACTACGTGCATAATTATATGATACATTTCTATGCAGTTTCAATAAACAATACTATGTTAAATTGTGTCGAATTAAGATAATTATATACTCTGCAATATGTATTATAGAATGAGTATAATTATATGAATATGTCTAGTTTTAATATTGGTAATAATTTGAATGATATGGAATTAGCAATACAGTTTAAACATTTAATTCTATATATATAAAGGAATTGATAATTATGAGCATGTTAATAAAATGGAATGATATTGATTTTGAATAATATAAAACTATTTGATATGATAAATGTTCGATATATGGATATAATTCTTGGACACACAAAATTACTAAAATGATTAAAATATATATTGTTTGAAAATGTTTATAACATCATGTATTAAGCATCTTTTTTTGTCTTAAATATGAACAGACTAATGACCTTTGATTTATGTAAATGTATATTTTGTTGTAAATATTTTGTATTTTGTATTTCTCCAATTATTGCATGTAACGCAACAAATTTCCTTATGGACAATAAAATGAACCTGAACTTGAACTTGAACTGTTACTAGATGGACCTTTCTGAGTTTGGGTGGGGGTGGGGGGGGGGGGGTGGGGGGGGGGGGGGGGTGGGGGGGGGGGGGAGCAGCAGCAGCATACGGACCCAACGCATCCCCCTGGCTACGGGCTGGCATACCGCCCACTGTGTTCATGCTGTGGAACTGTGAAAGTATATGTTCGCACTGAGGAATCCAAACACAGTGCATTCACAGTGTGGAATTGTGAAACACGGTGTGTTCACATTGTATTCCTTCCGGTAAAGGTACTTACAGGTATTGCAACGAGGAGAGAGCAATGAACGTATCACTGTGTAGACTGGTAATGAGATTCCCAGAAATGTCTCTTTATAGGGAATAGAAAAGGAAACATGTAAAAGTAATAAAGTTCATTTAATTTACATCTACATATAGTAATAAGTCAATAATAATACAAAGTTATACATTGCATAACGTATTGGTCACAAAATATATACAAAATAACAATTATATCAACAATTACAAAATTGGAGCAATCGCCATTGTCCTCTCTTTCCTGACCCCTTTTAGGTCGAACATATGCACACTCACTCATGATTTTCTCAAAAATATCAAAACAAAAAACTTATTTTCAATTTCCATTTACAATTTCTTTTTCAGCTAATATTGGCTTATTTTCAGCCCATATTGGCCTACGTAAACTTTTGCTTTTACATGTTTATTTGAGATACTATATTCTATGTGTTATTTGCAAACTCCTAGTCATACATTTGTATACAGTTAAAATATTTCAAAACAAAGACAAAGTTTGAAAATCAAAGCTGGTTTTACTCATCTCTTAGTAGGCTATTTAGTAACAGGAAAACAACGAGGCATGAAAGAACCACAAGAGTTACAAGTAAGTTTGGTGTATTCAGACAAAGTTACTAGATGGACCTTTCTGAGTTTGAGTGGGGGGTGCGTACGCACCCAACGCACCCCCCCCCCCCCCCCCCCCCTGGCTACGGGGCTGGAATACCGCCCACTGTGTTCACGCTGTGGAACTGTGAAAGTATATGTTCGCACTGAGGAATCCAAACACAGTGCATTCACAGTGTGGAATTGTGAAACACGATGTGTTCACATTCCGTTCATTCCGGTAAAGGTACTTACAGGCTCCACAACGAGGAGAGAGCGATGAACATATCATTGTGTAGACTGCTAATGAGATTCCCAGAAATGTCTCTTTATAGGGAATAGAAAAGGAAACATGTAAAAGTAATAAAGTTCATTTAATTTACATCCACATACAGTAATAAGTCAATAATAATACAAAGTTATACATTGCATAACGTATTGGTCACAAAATATATACAAAATAACAATTATTATCAACAATTACAAAATTGGAGCAATCGCCATTGTCCTCTCTTTCCTGACCCCTTTTAGGTCGAACATATGCACACTCACTCATGATTTTCTCAAAAAATTCATAAACAAAAACATAATTTTAAATTTTAATTTATAATTCCTTTTCAGCCAAATTGGCTTTTTTCACCCCATATTGGACTACGTAAACTTATCCTTATACATGTTCATTTGAGATACTATATTCTCTGCGTTATTTGCAACTCCGTGTCATACATTTGTACACAGATACAATATCTCAAAACAAAGAAACCGTTTGAAAATCAAAGCTGGTTTTACACGTCTCTTAGTAGGCTATTTAGTAACAGGAAAACAACGAGGCATGAAAGAGCCACAAGAGTTACAAGTAAGTTTGGTCGATTCAGACAAAGTTACTAGATGAATTTGGGTGTGGGGGAGGGGTGCATACGCACTCAACGCACCCCCCTGGCTACGGGGCTGGAATACCGCCCACTGTGTTCACGCTGTGGAACTGTGAAAGAATATGTTCTCACTGAGGAATCTAAACACAGTGCATTCATAGTGTAGAATTGGTTAAATTTTGTAATGACAAAAATCCCTGGTTTGATGTAAAATCAAAATGGATGTATAGAAAGAAAAATAGATTATATAAAAACTATATTACAAATCGAACAGAAAATAAAAAGGTGACTTATGACAATTTTAAGAATAAGTATGTAAATGAAGTTAAACAAGCAAAAAGGAATTATTATACTAAACGCTTTTATGCTGTATTAAGAATAATTTGGGTAAGACTTGGAAACTTATTAATGATTTATTAAATACAAAAAGGGAAAATAGCTCTAATGTTGAAAACGTACAATTTATTGAAAATGACAATATTATAAATGATAAACACGATGTTGCAGACGGATTTAATACTTATTTTGTAAACGGGGGAAACAATTTGGCTGATTTAAATATTAATTTGAATGAGGAAAATGTGAATAGATATTTTAAGAAAGGGCGTCTTCAGTTTACTTTATTTTTAAGACTAGTGACAGAAAAGGAAATAATAGAAATTGCTTGTTCTTTAAAAAATGGAAAATCTCTTGGAATAGATTCTATTGATAATTATGTTCTTAAAAGTAATATTCATATATTATGTAAGCCCCTCTGTCATATTTTTAATTTGTGTTTTCAGAAAGGTATTTTCCCATCTGGTTGTAAAATTTCGAAGGTTATTCCTGTATATAAAAGCGGAGCCAAAAATATGTTTTCTAATTATCGCCCGATTTCATTATTAACGTGTTTATCCAAAATACTCGAAAATGTATTTATACAAGATTCATTGAATTTTTTGACTTGCATCATATTCTTTATAATAAACAATTTGGCTTTAGAGAAAAACACTCAACATCGCATGCTTTAATAGATTCAGTAAACAATATAATTTCTGCATTTAAAAAAAATGAAATAACTGCTGGTGTTTTATTGATTTAAAAAAGGCTTTCGATTGTATTGACCATAATATATTGCTGCCGTAAACTGTAATTTTATGGAATACGTGGAATATCCTTTGATTTGATGCATAGTTACTTAAGTAATCGAAAACAATGTGTTATATTTAACTCAACCCAGTCTCAATTTAAAAAATGTATGTTGTGGTGTACCCCAAGGATCAATTTTAGGACCTGTGTTATTTTTGATGTATATACATGATTTACACTTATGTTCGGATGTATTACAATTTGTTCTCTTCGCTGACGATACAAATATTTTTTGTAGTCATAAAGATGTACAGTACTTATAAACAACTATGAATAGAGAATTAATTAAAGTTAATGAATGGTTTACGTTGAATAAATTATTTTTAAATATTCAGAAAACAAATTTTATGATTTTTGGTAAAACAAATATTGAACAACCAATACAATTGTATATTAATAACACTGAAATTCAAAGGGTAGAGACTGTACAATTTCTTGGAATTTACATAGATGAAAATATGAAATGGAAAAGTCAAATTAATAAGCTCTACACCCAAATACCAAGAAATATTTTGAATAGATTATGTGAATTTCTACCACAAAATATTTTATTGATGTTATATAGCACGTTAGTATTATCCTATTTAAATTATGGAATAACGATCTGCATGGGGATGTTCAAATAAGTACCTACTAGATAGAATATTAATATTACAAAAAAGACTTATAAGAATCATATCACATTTCGGTTTTAGAGCTCATTCTGCCCCACTTTTTAACAAATTCAAAGTTTTGCCAGTTTCCCTGATAGCAGACTGACGTCTTTAAGATGTTTTAATTTGGTCGTAAACTGGTAAACACGTCGTATGTCGAATAAAACGATGTGATTACAAAGTCATTATGACGTCTTTTTAAAACCATTTTTGGAACCATTTTGTAGATCTGTCAATAAATATGACCTGCAAAGAGCACACTAGACACCTACCAGACGGAACACAGGTGGCAGCATCACCAACCACAAACAGAAACATTGCAGATATTGTACCAAAATTCAATGTTTTGTATGTCGAGAATTCGGACAAGAATTCGGACATAAATCGAAATTTTGTGAACTTAATACACACGTTTAGGCCTCAGGCAAAGAGGACAATGCCGAATCTTCGTCTAAAATATGTACTTATAGTCGAATTATAACTTTAAGTGAAGGGAAAATTCCCCCAATGAAAAAAGGACTCAAATTTGTATTGATGAATATTCGAAGTCTTGTTAGTAAAATTGGTTTATTAGTTGATTTATTCTCAAATAATAAAATTGATGTGTTATGTTTTAATGAAACATGTTGTGATGACTCAATTACAAATGAAGAGTTGCTTATTAATGGTCTATGTATTGAACGGAAAGATAGAACGCGCTCAGGTGGTGGCGTAGCTGTTTATATTTCTACTACTTTACATTACGTTAGACGAAAAGAATTTGAAAATGTTGATTTAGAACTGATTTGTTTGCAAAATATATTTACCATTCCAAAAAGATATGCTGTTATTTTGTGTATATCGACCCCCAGGTTACGACTTGTCTTTTGTTGAAAAGTTTAGAAAATCATTGAATCAGTGCACTCTACTGGAGAGAACACTAATGAAATTTTGATTTTAGGTGATTTAAATTGCAATTTTTTTAGGGAAGGTGTTTTTAATGAATTTGTATAATTTTCAACAGTTAATTGATACACCAACTCGTGTAACACACCAATCGAGTACCCTGATAGACACAATATTTACAACTAGAAACGAGAATATAATTGAGCATGGATGTATTCATCCATCTTTGAGTGATCAATTTTCTGTGTATGCTATTCGTAGAATAAAATCATCAAATAAATGTCCTACTCAAAAAGGTAAAGTGATAAAATATCGATTAAATAAACAAGAGAATATGCCTGAATTGTATCTTGCAAACTACCTCATGGTCGCATCTCGATGAAGTTATTGATGCGAATGTATATTGGAAAGTGTGGAAAGAAACATTTGTCTCAATTATTGATGAGGTTTCACCTGTTAAAATGAAAAGAGTTCGCGATAAGTCACATTCATGGATTAAAAAAGATATTAGAAAATTAATGAATAAACGTGATATTATAAATAGAACATTTTTAAAATTGAAAAGGAAACAACATATGCTCAATTATGAAGAAAGTCAATTATGTTTGAAGATGTGGAAGGATTATAAAAAGGTTAGAAACAAAGTAAGCATTTTATTAGAAAAAGAAAAAAGAAATTATTTTGTGTCTAAAATTGAAGAAAACAGTAATGATCCAAAGCGAATGTGGTCTTGTTTAAAAGAGCTATTACCATATACAAATTCTGCTCTCCCCGTAGTTTTTGAAATTGATGGAGACATGTGTAATAATGATGATATCATTGCGAATACATTTAATGACTTCTTTATTGATTCTAATGTTTTTAATGAATGTGTAAATGATTTGAATGAAGGCAACAAGTGTACTGTAAACCAAAATATTAACGTTGATATACAGTCTATAAATGTTATATTGGAAACAGATTCTAGTGAATTGTTTGTATTTAAAGATGTAAATGAAAATGATGTACTAAAATTACTTTCAGATTTAGACCCTTGTAAAGCAACTGGCATTGATGGTATTAGTGCTTCGCATTTGAAACTTGCAACAAATGAAATATTGAAAAGTATAACAACATTAATTAATTTATCATTAAATTCTGGAATATACCCAAATGAATGGAAAAGTTCAAAAGTAAGACCTATGTATAAAAAGGGTGCAAATCAAAAAATAGACAACTATCGCCCTATATCTATATTACCAGTAGTAAGCAAGATAATATAAAGAATAGTCCATAAGCAGCTTTATACGTACTTATCCTCACATAGTGTTTTGAATGACTCTCAATTTGGATTTAGACTCGGCCATTCAACGTCAGCAGCACTTGGTTCTTTGACTGATAGTTGGTTGAAATCTATTGATAGCGGACATGTAATAGGTTCTATTTGTATTGATTTAAAACGCGCTTTTGACACTGTCGATACGGAAATCCTACTTGTCAAGTTACGTAAGATAGGCTGCTCTGACCCTGTTATAAATTGGTTTAACTCCTACTTAAATAACAGGAGTCAAAGAGTTATAATCCTTGACACTCTATCAGATGAAAGGTCTCTATCCCTCGGGGTACCACAAGGGTCCATATTAGGACCTCTTTTATTTTTGATTTATATTGATGATTTAGTGATGGCTTTGAAACATTGTCAGGTAACCATGTATGCTGATGATACAACCCTTTATTACAGTAGTTCAACTGGAATTTATATTCAAAATAGATTACAAGAAGATATGAATAATGTTAAATTATGGCTCTATGCTAATAAATTGACATTAAATGTTGATAAAACTAAATTAATATTTATAGGTACTCCGCAAAGATTAATTGATAAGGGAAATGTTCAAATAAAATTTAAAGGGACAATTATTGAACAATGTAAAAGTATTAAATGTCTCGGAGTAATTATTAATGAACATTTAAATTGGTCAGAACATGTTGATTATGTATGTAAAAAGGTATTTTTTAGTTTAAGTCTGTGAAGGAGAATAAAGCCTTATGTTCCAAAAGATACTATGAAATTATTATATTTATGTTTGATTCAATCTCAAATTGATTATTGTTGCGAGATATGGGGGGTTCATTCTATTCATCAAACAGAACGTATTATTAAATTACAAAAAAGGGCCGCAAGGATGATTTTATGCTGTAATTTTCATACACCGTCCAAGGAAATGTTTAATCAGTTAAAATGGCTACCATTTAATGATCGTGTGACATATTTTAAATGTGTATTTATGTACAAATGTATTCATCGCCTTTCCTCTAATTTTTTTTATTATGATTCGTTTGTTTTTGTTTCTGATACTCATTCATTTAATACTAGACACGCGGTAAATTTGAATTTGATTATTCCTAGGGTTCGCACAGAACAATATAAACATTCTTTATTTTATTCTTCTATATTCCTCTGGAATAATTTACCCAATATTAAAACTTCAAATTCCTTGAATATTTTTAAACAGAAAATGAAACAATATTTATTCAAAAACCTTGCCATATAGTCTAAAATTGTAATGAGTGATATCTTACTATTAAGTATTGTTCAGTATTTTTATATTTGTTATTTAAGTGATGAAATAATTATGTGAGCAACATTTATGTTGTTTTTTATATTATGAATAAACCCTATTAGACTTTTTTTTCTTTTCAAAATGTGTGTATATGAATTGCAGTATCTTGATATTTTTATTCTTTTAATGTAAACATTTATATATTTATGTACAATCGTAAAATTAATTTCAAATGTTTTTGTAACGATGTTTAAAAGTCATGTTTTTATAACAACAATGTTTGTATACTGTATCCCAGGGCCCCATGGGAGACCAACTTATTGTTGAATGGGCCACCCTGGTAAAATATATTGAAATAAATAAATAAATAAAGATGTGTGATTTGAGCAAGATACACCTCCATACACAATTTGAAAGAAATATGTCAAGAAATGTGGCAGTAAGAGCGCACAAAAAAAAGAAGATCTTTGACCATATGAAGGACGGAACACTAGAGGCAGCATCACCAACAAATTATAGGTGTGTATCAAGATACACCTCTATTCAAAATTTGAAAGAAATCCATCAAGGAATAGGGCAGTTAGACCGCACACTACAGTGCACAAGAGACATCTCTCAAAGTATGACCATTGACCCTATAACAGATGGAACGCTGGAGGCACCATTACCAAAATCAAAAGGCTTGTAGATTATACCAAGATACACGAAAAGGAACAAAGATAATCAGACTTCGCTAGGAATTGCACATTCGAGTTGCTATATCAATTATCTAATCACTGAGCTACAAAGCTATCAAGTTGGCGACACTTCTAATCAACCCTTTTTAATGTTCGGGCTAGGTGTACATTACATTCAGATGTATAAGACACAATACAAAATGGTGCAACATTAATGTGGTGTTCAGAATCTTCATACTTAATTTGACATTTTAACAATTCTTACCCCAAGTGGAATTAAGATGAAGAAAATAGTGCTTTTCAATTCCTTATTAAACAAACATACACTCATATCTATCATTTAGAACAATTTTTACGAAAATTAAACATACGAAAAATTAGTGTACCACATTAGACATGTTGACATTGACGTTAGAAGTATTGGCATATTGTAGTTTGCATAATATACAGCATTACAGCGGCTAGACAATTGGTGTAATTTTATAAATAGTTACCATAGTCACAATAAACATTATGAACTGCAAAATGTTCTTACGATGAGCAATGTATTCACAGGTTCCCTCTCTTGCATGGAATACATGACTATGCATGCAACGTATTCATTCGTCTAAATTATCATGAATATTCTGAAGAATCTGAACCCAAAAGTAATTGTACAACATTGTTTCTGTATGATTGCCCATATTATATTGGAAATGGGACTTCAGGTGAAGTTTCTCGAAGTATTTAAGCATATTAAGCATTAAAGAAACACAATAGTTATATGTGAGTTTGGTCGATTTAGACAAAGTTACTATACTGCGCCCAAAAAGTTCCGCAATCAAGGTTTGCGCATTAATAACTTTTCAATTACGCTATTACCATTCGTTAATGTTTTTATCATCGAATGTGCATTGCATCCAAATGTAGGGCAACGTAAAAAAAAAGGAAATGTTGCAAAATGCACTGATTTTGTCAACAGCGTGCCTTCCTTGGCTTGAATGGGGGTGAAGTGGTCATGCATTCACGCCACGTTTTAATCTTCAAACAAAAGGAAGGCACACTGTTGACAAAATCAGTGCATTTTGCAACATTTCCCTTTTTTTTTTTTACTTTGCCCTACATTCGGATGTAATGCACATTCCATGATAAAACATATCCATAGCAAAATTGTTATATCAATGTAAAGACGAGTATTCACGCTTTCAAATGATGCCACATTTATGAAAGGTAATAACGTAATAGGCATTTAAGCCACGTTAGCATATTAAGCATTAAAGGAACACAATAATTACATGTGAGTTTGGTCGACAAAGTTACTACAGTATATTACTTTAATAGCGTTAGAACATATATTATACAAATAAATACAAAGTACATGTAGGATACAAGTGATAGTATACTTACAGTATCTCCAATCCCGACAGGCCATTGATTGCTCCTGGTTGTAGATAGTTGATATTGTTGTTTTGTAGATACCTATATACATATTTCGGAGAGTAGGTACATATGAAATTAGATTTTAAAAATATTTAATACATGCAAACAGATCAAAGAAAATCGGACATCCCCAGGAATTGAATCGCATACATTCGAGGTACTTGATCTATGCTTTGACCCGTGATCACACAGCTAACAAAATGGCGATACTTCCGAAAGATCCTTTTCAATATTCGTGCAAGATTCGTGCAATGGTGCAAACATAATGTGGTGTTCAGAATGTTTATACTTAATTTGACATTTTAATAATTCTGGCCCAAAGTGGAATTTATATGAAAAAAATAAAAATTATAAGTATTGGAATACTGTAGTGACAGTATGCACACACAGCATAACAGCGGCTAGATAATTGATGTAATTTTATAAATAGTTACCATGGTCACGATAAACATTATGAACTGCAAAATGTTCTTACGATGAGCAATGTATTCACAGGTTCCCTCTCTTGCATGGAATACATGACTATGTACATGCAACGTATTCATTCATCTAAATTATCATAAATATTCCGAAGAATCTGAACCAAAATGTAATTGTACAACACTGTTTCTGTATGAGTGCCCAAATTATATTGGAAATGGGACTTCAGGTGGAGTTTCTCTAATTATTTTTAGCATATTAAGTATTAAAGAAACGGAATAGTTACATGTGAGTTTGGTCGATTTAGGCAAAGTTTCTAGATTCCTTTAATAGCGTTAGAACATATGAAGAGCTTAGTTCTAAAAGGTGCTAAATCTATTTTCCATAAAAAGTGAGTTAACGATATCAGCGCATCAATAAGCAACGTAGCTTTCTAGAAATCCAAATTTTAGGAGGAGTAATTCAATAAAAATCAAAATATGGAACGTTAAATTGTCATATTTCCATAGGCATGTGTACAAATTTGACAAAGAAACCTGATTTTCTCCGTAATTGAAAAAGTGAATTTAGCGCCTTTTGGAATTAAGCTCTTTATATATTATACAAATAAATACAAAGTACATGGTGGATACAATTGATAGTATACTTACAGCCACGTTAATCGCGACAGGCCATTGAATACTTCTGGTTGTAGATAGGTGATATTGTTGTTTTGTAGATACCTATATACATATTTCGGAGAGTAGGTACATATGAAATTAGATTTTAAAAATATTTAATACATGCAAACAGATCAAAGAAAATCGGACATCCCCAGGAATTGAATCGCATACATTAGAGTTAGTAGATCGATGCTTTAACCAGTGATCACAAAGCTATCAACATGGCGATACTTCCAAGAGACCCTTTTCAATATTCGTGCAAGAAATTACATTTAGAAGTAGAATACACAATACAAAATGGTGCAAACATAATGTGGTGTTCAGAATGTTTATACCTAATTTGACATTTTAACAATTCTGGCCCCAAGTGGAATTTGTATGAACAAAATACAAATTATAAGTATTGGAATAGTGATGTGACAGTTTGCACATACAGCATAACAGCGGCTATACAATTGATGTAATTTTATAAATAGTTACCATGGTCACGATAAATATTATGAACTGCAAAATGTTCTTACGATGAGCAGTGTATTCACAGGTTCCCTCTCTTGCATGGAATACATGACTATGTACATGCAACGTATTCATTCATCTAAATTATCATAAATATTCTGATGAATCTGAACCAAAATGTAATTGTACAACACTGTTTCTGTATGAGTGCCCAAATTATATTTGAAATGGGACTTCAGGTGAAGTTTCTCTAAGTATTTTAGCATAATAGCATTAAAAGAAACACATTAGTTACATGTGAGTTTGGTTGATTTAGACAAAGTTAGTAGATTCCTTTAATAGCGTTAGAACATATTATATTATGCAATTAAATACAAAGTATATATATGTGGGGTAAAAGTGAAAGTAGGGAAGACAATCGCCACGAGCCATTGAATGCTCCTGGATGTAGATAGGTGATATTATTGTTTTGTAGAAACCTATATAAACATTTCGGAAAGTACCGAAATGTGAAATTAAGTTAAATATTGAATAAATAAAAAATAACAAAGAAAATCAGACATCGCGAGGAATTAAAACCTATACATTCGAATCGCTTGATCGATGCTCTCATCACTGAGCTACAAAGCTATCAAGTTGGCGATAATCACAAGAAACACTTTCCAATGTTCGTGCTAGGTAGTAATTACATTCAGAAGTAGAAGACACAAAACACAATGGTGCAAAAATAATGCGGTGTTCAGAATGTTTAATTTGACATTTTAACAATTCTGTCCCCAAGTGGAATGCTTATGAAGAAAATAGTCCTTTTCAATTCCTTATTAAACAAACTAACACTCATAACAGATAATAATTTCAAAAGAAATCCGATAATTAGTTCGTTTGTCAATTAGTGGTTCTTTGAAGCCTAAATGAAGATATTTTGTACCCTTATTCTACCTTTCAATTGTAGAGGTGTATAAAACAATTAATATGTCTTTAATGTATTTACATTATTGTTTTCACATAATAAAACTAACCAATCATGTATCATTGGGGGGGGGGGGGGGGGGGGGGGGCTAGAGAGAGGGAGGGGCTGCAGTCCTCCACAACTTGTCTGGCTTAAAACTATGCAATACATAATCATTAAATAACAATTAATACACAAAAATACAATGTGGTCAGCCCCCCCCCCTCCCCCCCCCCTCCCCCGCCCTGGAGTGAATCACAACCGAATGTATATTTATATGCGCGACTTTGTACAGGAGTCAATGAACACCGATGAGTAAATTTACTCCCCGACTTTGTACAGGAGTCAAAGAAAACCGATGAGTAAATTTACTCCTCGACTTTGTACAGGAGTCAATGAAGAACGATGAGTAAATTTACTCCTGGACTTTGTACAGGAGTCAATGAAGACCGATGAGTAAATTTATACGATATCGATCAGGAGTGAACCCCAAAGACCACTGACTATTATGTAAGGGCCAAGCTTACTATGACCGAGGAGGATCTACGCTATGCCGTCCTTTCTATCACAATCCGTATTGCGAAATGAACTCGTCGTCGTTTCACACGTACATGAATGCATGTCGTTAAGTGTAAGCAAATATCTACGAAGTTGCCGCCAAATAATACACGCAAATTCCTATTGGTCGAATTATATGCTAACGATGTGACGTAATCGAATGTAACAATAGAAATGGGCCGTGAACGTGCATGTGCATTGTGTGCGTGAGGAGGCGGGGGAGAGAGGGGCGGGGGGGGGGGGATGCGTGCAATGCCATGAACAGAATGTGTTTAAGCCTTTTTTTTCTTACAATGTTTATCACGGCCGTAAAGACTTACGTAATACTTATATAAGATAACCCCCACCATTTTGAATGGGTATAAATCACTGACCTCTATTCATATGGTCAGTGGTATAAATCACAAATCTACGCCAATAATGTTTCTTACATTTTTCAAAACCCTCGAATTTATAACGGGGGAGGGGCGAATTTGAGCAAATAAGTTGGAAACAAAGTGAGTTAGCACTTATAGCATTGGATTTAAAAATCATGGTATTAACAAAGTGAGTTAGCACTTATAGCATTGGATTTTAAAAATTTAAGAAAAAAAAGGACTATTTTTGAAGCCGAAAAACCAAAGAAATATATGCGGTGTGGCCCCCAATAATAATGCATCCCCCCCTCCCCCAATTGGCCCGACCACACCATGCCACTGGGTGAGGGAATACTAATGAATCAAGTAAATGATGTTGGTATGCTCTTAGTATTAATTTAGAAAATCGTTACGCAATCACACAGCCTCCTGTGAATTCCGCTGGCGAAAGAGAATGTTAATACCATGATTTTTAAATCCAATGCTATAAGTGCTAACTCACTTACAAACAACAGAATAGGTAAGGGTCATTCCATGTCAAATCACCCAATGGATTTCATCGTACCCCCTTCAAATTTGTTCATATTTGGTATGTATGATATTTCAACCTTTCAAAGCGCAAATATTTAAGTTTTAGCTCAATCCGCCCAACGGTTTTGGCGCTATGGTCGATTCTTCTGGGGTATTTTTGTCAAAAATGAGCGTGGGCACCGTTTTTCAAATCGCCATTGTCCGTTAACAGTTGGGTCAAATTATTTTTTAATGGTGTCATTGGACTGGGGATGTTATATGAAATCCATTTATGCCATTTGTTTTCTTGCATGAGGGAGTTTGGATACGATAACCTTTGACCTTAGGCTTCGACCTTCCGTTTTACCTCGTGGATCAAATAATTTAGAGAATTTTTTTTTGGCTTAGAGTCAGATCAAATGTTCTAAATGCACAAATCTGATTGGTTGAAACGCAGAAAAAGTCTCTCTCTGCAACAGGGCCTAGGTGGAGATCTTTTCTTGAATAAAATCTTTCAAGTTCAAGTTCAAATTGCAAACTTGTACATCAATTATGAAAGCAAATATCTACAGGTATCCCTTTTCAATTAATTTAATGTTTCTATGCAACAAAAATTCATGCAATAGTAATATGATTTGCAAAATTTGTAAAAATTCAACCCTGATTATTTCCAACTAAACCAAACACAAAAACAAAGCTGTTTGATATTCCACTCATTTTGATTTTTAATGGCACTTGTTTTTAAGTGCATTAATTGCAATTAAGAAACAGTGCAATTTTCAAATTTCACAAACCATAAATAATGCATTAAGCAAATGTATTGTTTCACAGAAACAAACAGGCATGCGCAAGTTCTTGTGACTTTTGAAATTAGGTAATTTTGTCTTTAATCTAAGCTCTTTCAGGCATGAAGAGATAAGTATCTCTGATTTCCACACATAGTATACAAAACAACTGTAGAAATATTGTGGTAAGATCACATCTTAAACAATCATTGGTTATACAATTATGAGCAGTTGTCTAGAGGGTAGTTTCTGTTTGTGTTTGGTATAGTTGTAAAGAATCAGGTTTGAATTGTACAGATTGCAAATCATGTTAATATTGCATGAATTTATGATGCATAGAAACATTAAATTCATTGAAAAGGGATACATGTAGTCTGTAGATATTGCTTTCATAATTGATGTACAAGTTTGCAATTTAAACTTGAACTTGAAAGATTTTATTCAAGAAAAAGATCTCCACCTAGGCCCTGTTGCAGAGAGAGACATTGTCTGTGTTTCAACCAATCAGATTTGTGCATTTAGAACATTTGATCTGACTCACAATTGATTTATCTCTTTCTGCAACAGGGCCATTGTCAGATTGGAAACATGTGGTATCATTAGAATGTCATTTGTGTGGATTGCTATTGTATGGGGATTAGCAGGTCTATTTAACAGTGGTGAGCCAGAGTGTGAATAAGCTCTAATCCTGACTTTGAAAAGGTCTTTTTCATACAAAACACCCTATAGAATTCTTGGACATTGGTGTAGGTCTAAAATAATTCAATTTTACATGAAATTTTCAAACTTAAAACAAGGCTGTAGAAAAAACAAGAAATAATACATCTCCAATTCTTTCATATGTTGTAGATATTATATCAAGCCAAGATTTAAGCCAAAACAATTCTCAAAATTATTTGATCCACGAGGTAAAACGGAAGGTCGAAGCCTAAGCTCAAAGGTTATCGTATCCAAACTCGCTCATGCATGAAAACAAATGGCATAAATGGATTGCATATAACATCCCCAGTCCAATGACACCATTAAAAAATAAATTGACCCAACGGTTAACGGACAATGGCGATTTGAAAAACGGTGCCCACGCCCATTTTTGACAAAACTCGACCATAGCGCCAAAACCGTTGGGCGGATTGGGCTAAAACTTAAAATATTTGCGCTTTGAAAGGTTGAAATATCATACATACCAAATATTAGCAAATTTGAAGGGGGTACGATGAAATTTTTTTTTTGGGTGATTTGACATGGAATGACCCGTAAACAGAATGAAGAAAATGCAATTCCGTTTATTAATACGAATGCAAAGTTAACGAAGTTGACCAAGCAACCCATGCATCATCATCTTCATGATTATCATAATCACTATCATCTTATCATCATCTTTGTGTATACACATACAGACATCTGATTAAAGCGATAATACAGTTTTGCACGGATTAGAGGGCGCTTAATTCAAGACATCATTAATTTGCGAGGTAGTGAATACTTAAAGTAAGGGAGTATTTTAAAGTGCATGTGGTTTTAAAGATAAAACAAACTCTTAAACACCTAAAGTGATGTATGTATCCGATTGAAATGAGTGTATAGGCGTACCCGGTGAGGTTCAAACCCCCCTTTGACAAAAACAATTGCGGTTTGAACACCCCCCCCCCCCCCCTCCCCCTGTACAACTTGTAGCTGGAATTAAGAGCATATTTTATTGGTTTTGATCATAATCATAACCGATGGTCTGGACCTCGTAAAATGAAATTTCTCTGTCGCGGCCTAAATCATTTTCAACGGACAATGAAACACATTTGCCAGTGTAATGCTCGGTAAGCAATTAAAGGGATTATAGTAAGCAATGGTCAAACTTAACTTTAGTAACCAAAACTTGCACCATTAGAGTACAAATAAAATATTTATAGCTTCACCATTCTCGAAAAGTATACACAATTACAAACGACTAAATAAAACCCCCTTATCATTCAAAGAGTCGTTACAACTCAAGAGGGAGCTATTTAACAAAAATCATTGGTTTTACTTTTAGCCTTTTTCATACAAATTTATGCATTTAATGTTTGTTCAAATCAGCAATGTCATCACCCTCATCATAATCAGCATCATCTGATCAGTATGTCATCATCATCTGTATCATATTTACTATCATCATCATTTTCATCATCATCATCATCATCACCGCCGTCGTCGACTTGGTTAACGCCATATTCAGCCCATCACCACGTTATGTATGCATCGTCACCTTTGTCATCAATAATCATTATTATTATTGTTGTTATGATCATCGCATCATCATCATCATCATCATCATCATCATCATCATCATCATCATCATCTTATCATCATCATCATCATCATCGTCATCATCATCATTATCATCGATGCATGTCAACATCATCATCATGCATTATAATCAGCATCTGATCAGTCTGATGACATCATCAGCATCATCACCGTCGTCGTCGTCTTGGTTATCGTCATCATCACCCTATGTAGTCGTTGTCACCATGACTCATTATCATTAGTAGTAGTAGTATTATCATCAATGCTATCGCCGTTATCATCATCATCTTCATCATCATCATCTTACATTAATTATATAGATAGTGAGGCTCGATATTAATTCCAATTGGATATTGTTTAGGAACATCCAAATGTTAGTTAACCGATTTTATTTATCTCTTTAAAGTAACGCTTAACTATTACATCCCTTTGTCAATGAGCATACGGAATGTATTCATGCACCTAATACTTTCCACGACGGTTAATCTAGAGACTTTTTTAGATAGCGAATACATTTCTGACAAAAATATATTACGCCGTATCGCTGCATGCCATATCGATTATACCTTCTTCACTTCAATACATTCATTGATTGTCATGTTAAGTCAAGAAGAGTTCCAACAATAAAAGTTGAAAACCCTGAGAAACCCTAAACAGATGTAAATTCGTATTTTGAAACTTGCATCCGCGGCCGCATAGCGATTGCGTCTATAACCTCTTTTACCGACCCAATACTAGTTAAACTCATCGTCTTATGTGTATCTTATAATAAAATGCGATTTAAAAAATGTAAATACATACAATGTCTTCAAACATTTTATAGTGCATTATAAAGGATACAAATCATTACGCCTTTCATATTGATTTGCTTGCGGGTGGTGTAAATAGTTGATTGAATGCCAATCCGCCCAAACACATTACACATGAACATTAACATAGCCCCTTGACTACGGGAACCGAGTGGGTTGTGTACAAAGTCTATGGGGATTTCATAAACTCGTATAGGGAACGGGCAAATTTACTTCCCTTTGCGTAGCTCTTTTGTCAGTGGGGGCAATTTTCCCACGATCTGACGATAATGAATGGATTATGGAACAAAAGAGTCATGTCCATTTTGTTCATGACCAGCTATATACTACTGATACTGAAATGTATAACCATTGTGTGGTCTGCTAAGCCGACCAAGCCAGCACACTAGCCATGACTTTGTATAGAATTACATTTGAGAATTTGTTGATTGGGGCCGGGGATGTATTGTAGTTTTGGGAAACGCCCCACCCCCCCCTCACCCCCCCCCCCCCCCCCCATGCACTAACAAATGATCACAAATTGTCCTGGAAACCAGCTACTATTAATATATTTGGTAAATTATCAAACTCATCTATACTGTAAATTTAAATCGCCGTGAATTGAAAACCCTCGTGCGCATGCTTGCTAAATCCTACATTCCTATATATATGGCAAATGTGGCGTACCTGTCATGCCTGTGTATCGCACGTATGGCCGGCGTATATTTAGACGAGCCAAACTGATGTTTTCATTAACGTTTTAACTGATATTTATGCATTTAACGATACTAAGGTTCGGATTTTCCAGGCAATTACACTTTGTATGCGATTTCTACAATACTTATCAATTATTTTGGACAATAAAGTTAATCAAATGTAATGTATTTGCACTGATATGTAGAAGTACAACGTTGACTTTGTTTGATCAAAATATCAGTCCTCAATATTCACAAGTTTAACCATTGCTTACTATAATCCCTTTAATTGCTTACCGAGCATTGCACTGGCAAATGTGTTTCATTGTCCGTTGAAAATGTTTTAGGCCGCGACAGAGAAATTTCATTTTACGAGGCCCAGACCATCGGTTATGATTATGATAAAAGCCAATAAAATATGGTCTTAATTCCAGCTACAAGTTGTACAGGGTGGGGGGGGGGGGGGGGGGGGGGTGTTCAAAGGGCAATTGTTTTTGTCAAAGGGGGGTTTGAACCCCGGGGGGGGGGGGGGCATTCGAATTATTTGTTGTCGGGGGTGTGCCTCACGGAACTCTGAAATGGGGGTCTGAAGAGCCGACTACAAGCACAAAATATAGGGTCTTTGGAGCTACAAAAACCCTGAAACGGGCGTTAAGGGGTCTAAGTAGCAGACTAAAAATTCATAATACATAGACTTGGAGCTACCAAAAAACCTACGGAAACCCTCCAAAAGGCTCAAAAAGGCTCAAATGGTGGTCCAAGGAGCCGAACTAGAAGAGAATAATGGACTTGGCGCTAGTAAAATACATGGCCAAGTCGTTCCGGGTGTCTATGGAGCGGCAATTTTTGAAAATCGGGTATCTTTAGAGCTGCGATCGGGTGTGAAAAAGGGGTTCTTTTAAGCGGCACATACCCGTCTGACATTATACATGAGTGCCCCGCCCCCCCCCCCCCCCCCCCGGGGTTTGAACCTCCCCAGGTACGCCTTTACACTTTTTTAAATCGGATACATACATCACTATAGGTGTTTCTGAGTTTGTTTTATCTATAAAACCACATGCACTTTAAAATACTTCCTTACTTTACGTATTCACTACCTCGCAAATTAATGATGTCTTGAATTAAGCGCCCTCTAAACCATGCAAAACTGTATTATCCCTTTAATCACATGTCTGTATAATGTGTATACACAAATATGATGATAAGATGATGATGATGGCGATGATGATGCATGGGTTGCTTTGTCAACTTCGTTAACTTTTCATTCGTATTAATAAACGGTTCAATCAAATTTGCGAAATTAAGCCGTAGGCGTAAAATTGTTTTTCAGAATTGCATTTTCTTCATTCTGTTTACCTATTCTGTTGTTTGTAAGTGAGTTAGCACTTATAGCATTCATATCATTGTTAACATTGTCGTTAGAATAAATGTATTGGAATACTGTAGTAGCAGTTTGCACAGGCTTGTGCCGAAAGGGTGGGTAGCGTCGCGTCGCGTCGCGTTGACTGGAACGCGACCATTCGTCCAAAGGCCCCCCCCCCCCCCGGTTTTGCCGAAAGGGTGCGTTGGAAGCACTGATTACCCATTTCTCAGCCAATACATAATACATTTCATAGATTTGTTTGGTATTTGGACATTATTTAGGTGACACGACATATGCTCCGCCGACATATGCTCCGCCGACAATTGCTCCGAAAAATGCGACAAATGCTCCGCGATATTTGCTCCGCCGACATTTGCTCCGCCGACAATTGCTCCGCCGACAAATGCTCCGCCGACATTTGCTCCGCCGACAAATGCTCCACCGACATTTGCTCCGCCGACAAATGCTCCGCCGACATTTGCTCCGCCGACAATTGCTCCGCCGACAAATGCTCCGAAGATGCGACAATTGCTCCGCCGACATTTGCTCCGCCGAAATATGCTCCGGAGATACAACATTTGCTCCAGTGACAATTCCCCCTCAGAAATATATGCTCTGAAGATAACAGTACTTCAATGGTCCAAAAACAACATAATAGTTCCTCAACCATAATTGTTCCACCGACATTTACTCCGCTGAATATTAAACTCTTGAATGAATTCTCAAGTACCGTTTGTAAGAAGTGCGTTTTTATATGTTTCATTCAGATTTATACATTTATACAGGGTGGGGGGGGGGGGGGGGCAGTCAAGCCCAGTGTTGTAAGGATGCGTGACCCTGCAGCCTGCATCTAGTAGCAGAAGGGGAGGCGCAATAACACACAACACTGGCTTTAGTTTTTAATTTTACATTGGGGTTCGACCCGAGTCGAACCACGGACCCTCATACCCCCTCATAGTAACCAAAAATGCTGTGATGAATATATACTGTTCCAAGCAATCATCAAGCGACGGGCATGATACTGGTGTTAAGATCGATCATGAATAGAAAACAGAAAAGTCTTTATAATCACTGCTTTTGTATTACTCAGACTCTTTATGAATCAAGAAATTGTTCCGCATCAGTTCAAAATTTATCCACGTTTTATCAAAATTTAAAGAACGTTATTTTCACCCACTGTTACATTTTCGGAGTTCCAATTTGGTTTAGATTTGTTCATCGTTCACTGAACAACGACGGCCCAATTTGTGACACTTCTAAACGCCCCCCCCCCCACCCCCGTAAACGATTAAGGCTGCCTTATTGTCCAAAAGAAAAGCACAAACTTCCAATGCATTTTGCATTCATTCAAGAGTTTAATCTTCAGCGGAGTAAATGTCGGTGGAACAATTATGGTTGAGGAACATAATGTTGTTTTTGAAACATTTGAAGTACTCTCATCTTCAGAGCATATATTTCTGCGGAGCAATTGTCACCGGAGCAAATGTCATATCTCCAGAGCATATTTCGGCAGAACAATTGTCGGCTAAGCAATTGTCGCATATTCGAAGCATTTTCGGCGGAGCAATTGTCGCATCTTCGGAGCAAATGTCGGCGGAGCAATTGTCGGCAGAGCAAATGTCGGTGGAGCATTTGTCGGCGGAGCGAATGTCGGCGGAGCATTTGTCGGCGGAGCAATTGTCGGCGGAGCAAATGTCGGCGGAGCAAATATCGCGGAGCATTTGTCGCGGAGCATTTGTCGCATTTTTCGGAGCAAATGTCGGCGGAGTATATGTCGGCGGAGCATATGTCATGGAACCATTATTTATTATGTTCTTTCGGTAAATGTTAAAGAGTGGAATAAGTTACCCCATAATATAATTAGTAGTACTACATTGTCTCGGTTTAAAATATCTTGTACAAAACACCCTTTCGACAGATTGCAATCAGGTACATGAATGTATAAATCAAGATGAGGTAGCCATGAATGAAGTGTACGTTGTGTGTGTGTGTGTGTGTGTGTGTGTGTGTGTGTGTGTGTGTGTGTGTGTGTGTGTGTGTTTGTGTATGTGTTGTAAATGGGGGTGGGGGGGGGTATACTCATCTGCATAATTTGTTATATTGTTACATTGTTACATACACATGAGTTATACTCGTTGTAAATATGTTACTCATTGCCATTATATACCTACCGTATAGTAAACTGTGTAAAGGGGCCCCGTTCACAAGCTGTGCTTCACTGGGGTCCAAACCTATCATTCTTGTGTTTGAAAATTCAAAAAATATATTTGTATGACGTCATAGCTTCTGTACTCAATTTGCTCAAGAGTTGCCATCTAAGCATTGGAATAGTTTACTTTCGGATTTAATTAATTCGAGTGTAATCGAAACTTGAAACGACACAAACCTGAATGATGATGATCAGAGTGGTCAAATCCATACCTTAGGAGCGTTAAATGCAGAACTATTGATTAGAACTTCAATTCACACCGTCAGCATGCCGCTAAAATTGAGCCTATAATCATTCACAGCTTGTTTACCCCTTTGTCATATTAGTCGACAAGCCCGCATGCCGTGCACTCGTGCGCTTGCGTATCCTTTGCACGTAGTGTATAATGCGGTTGAATTGAATCTCGGTAAAAGCATTGTTTAATCCGATAATTTTATTGCTCAAAAAGTCAATTACAAAGAAGTTTTTGTCAAAATCTTTACATTAAAGAAGAGGTTTCCCAACTATCTATTTACCTTTGATTATGTTCTTATACAGGGAGTAAGTCATTTATGGACTTGGGATGTATATATGAGATAGGTCAAGTGAGTTCCGCTAGGATGGATTTCGGTTATTGGCTGTTATACCACCATGTTATTCCAAGAGAGTGATGTATCCAGTCAGTGATACTCTCTTGGGAGTGGGAACAGGGAAGGGTTGTGTGTTAAGTGCCCTCGGGAAGGCCTTATGATGATGACCACTGGCTGGGGTTAGAATGTGGTATAATTGATCGAAAGTAATTGGGTGACGCCGTTCTGGCATAGATTTTGATTTGTATTGTTGTCAGATATGTAGCATACCTATTGTTGGTTGGTAAATCAATAAACCACCAAAACGCAATGATTGGTGTCTGTCGTTGTTTGTTGGTGTTATGTGTGAAGCATATATAGTAATTCGATAGAGATCATCAAAAATGATGGTATAGCCACTTTGATATAATTCCAACATTTGTAGGATTTACACATTATTTGTTTTAAATATTGAATAAATGTTGGGCCCCGTCATATATTTTGATCGAATATATGTTTGGATATTTCAGCTGTTTTGAAAGGATTTCGATCAAAGTTTATTCTGCTTGTAGAATTGTAGAATTATATGCTTTTTTGAATGTTACACTTATTTATTTCATTACCTCACAAAACAATTTTGATTGTTTGAGATTGGAGATATAATATGGAAGTGTTAGGATTTGAACTATGGCAACATAGATACTTACAAGGTTTCAAGAGCAGAAAACAAACGAAAGGCATCAGCTTCCAGAGAAATTATCCCTGTTTCGTGTAGAAGACTTGATGAAGGAGAATTAGAAGAAAACAATTATAACCGAAACCAGTACATTTCATCATTTCAATCCGCAAACAGTGAGTTGCATTTCATACAATCAGTCAAGATTAGGATTTCGACCATCAACGTAATTATTGAGAGTTATCATTAATGTCTTCTTAGTATCAGAAAACAATATTAATCAGAAACAATTACACATGTTTTTTATATTTAATTGGTAATCAGTGAGTTGTATTTCATTTCAAATGTGTCAATTTAAGGATTTCGACCATCGATGCTATACTTATTTCTTCTTAGAAATAGTATAATCATTATTAGTCAGGAGCTATTGCATTACTATACTATTTGCAAATTCTAGGACTTTGACCATCAATGTAAATATTCAGTGTTATTTCATGCCAAGTAGTTGAAAACATTGGGAATTAATTTACTAGTATACCGCAAAAAGTTCATATGATAGTTCATATTGAAACGAATAACAATCGGAGAACTATAGTTGCTATAATTATAGTGATCCAGTTTCAATTTTTAAAGTTTCAAGTTTCCTTTTCAGCGGAACAAGTACAATTATTATTGCATGAATATCAATTGAGGTAATTTACAACGTACATTTCAGTTGCATTAACATATACAATTGTTTTGACAAGGTAAAACAAATTTATGTACAAACGTAACATGTATACGTTTACGGTAACAAATAATTATCGATATTCTTTTTTAAATTATGGTTTATACCTGCATAACAAAAATATATGAGAAGGATGATGATGATGATGATATTGAGGAGGAGGAAGAGGATAATGATGAAGTTATTAAAGATGATAATGATGATGATGATGATGATGATGGTACTATTCAGGGCCCTGGGAACCATTTTTTCACCGGGGGTGCTGAGATACAGTGACGTAGCTACGGGGGGGGGGGGGGGCACGGGGGGGGGGGGGGGGGCACGTGCCCCCCCCCAATAATTTCGAAAAAAAACAATAGAAAACATTAGGGGAATTTTTTGAAAAAAACAATGAAATACATAAGGTGTGCCCCCCCAATAAGTTTCGTGCCCCCCCCCCCCCCCCCCCCCAATCAGTCCGACCACGCTACGCCACTGCTGAGATATATATTCGTAAATATAATATATATATATATCTTAGTTGCACCCGGCTGGGAATTCAGTGGCCGCATGTGATTTTTGTTCACTTTTTAAGTGATAGCTGCGAAGCGGCATTTTTGTGTTGCTGTTTTGAACCCCTGTTAGTGATTTGTTGCTGTTTTGAACCCCCGTAAGTGATTTTTGTTCAATTTTTTAATTGATAGCCGCGAAGAGGCGATTTTTTTGCTATTTTGAACCCCCGTAAGTGATTTTTGTTAACTTTTTTCACTGATAGCCTCGAAGCGGTGAATTTTGTTGCTATTTTGAACCCCCGTAGTGATTTTTGTTCACTTTTTTTTAACTGATAGCCGCGAAGCGGCGAATGTTTTGTTATTTTGAACCCCCGTAAGTTTTTCAGATTTTTGGTTTGCTATTTTGAACCTCCGTAAGTGATTTTTGTTCACTTTTCTCACTCTCACTGATAGCCGCGAAACGGGGAGTTTTTGTGCTATTTTGAACCCTCGTAGTGATTTTTGTTCACTTTTTTAACTGATAGCCGCGAAGCGGCGAATGTTTTGTTATTTTGAACCCCCGTAAGTGATTTTTGTTCACCTTTTTCACTGATAGCCGCGAAGCGACGATTTTGTTTTGCTATTTTGAACCCCCGTTCACTTTTTTCACTGATAGCCTCGAAGCGGTGATTTTTTTTTTGTTATTTTGAACCCCCTTAGTAGCCGCAAAGCGACGAATTTTTTGTTATTTTGAACCCCCGTAAGTTTTTCAGATTTTTTGTTTGCTATTTTGATTTTTGTTCACTTTTTTCACTGATAGCCGCGAAGCGGCGAATGTTCTGTTATTTTGAACCCCGGTAAGTGATTTTTGTTCACCTTTTTCACTGATAGCCGCGAAGCGACGATTTTTGTTTGCTATTTTGAACCCCCGTATAAGTGATTTTTGTATAATTTTTTTTTTTCACTTTTTAACTAATAGTCGCGAAGCGGCGAATTATTTTGTTATTTTAAACCCCCGTAAGTGATTTTTGTTCACTTTTTTCACATTTTTTGGGGTGCTATTTTGAACCCCGATAGTGATTTTTGTTCACTTTTTTAACTGGTAGCCGCGAAGCGGCGAATGTTTTGTTATTTTGAACCCCTGTAAGTAATTTTTGTTTACTTTTTCAGATTTTGTTGTTGCTATTTTGAACCCCCGTAAGTGATTTTTGTTCACCCTTTTCACTGATAGCCGCGAAGCGACGATTTTTGTTTGCTATTTTGAACCCCCGTATAAGTGATTTTTGTATAATTTTTTGTTTTTCACTTTTTAACTAATAGTCGCGAAGCGGCGAATTATTTTGTTATTTTAAACCCCCGTAAGTGATTTTTGTTCACTTTTTTCAGATTTTTTTGGGGTGCTATTTTGAACCCCGATAGTGATTTTTGTTCACTGTTTTAACTGATAGCCACGAAGCGGCGAATGTTTTGTTTTTTGAACCCCTGTAAGTGATTTTTGTTCACTTTTTTCAGATTTTTTGGGGTGCTATTTTGAACCCCGATAGTGATTTTTGTTCACTTTTTTAACTGATAGCCGCGAAGCGGGGAATGTTTTGTTATTTTGAACCCCCGTAAGTTATTTTTGTTCACTTTTTTAACTGACAGCCGCGAAGCGGCGAATTTTGTTGTTATTTTGAACCCCCGTAAGTCATTTTTGTTCACTTTTTTCATAATTTGTTGTTGTTGTTATTTTGAACCCCGTAAGTGATTTTTGGGTGACACGACATATGCTCCGCCGACATATGCTCCGCCGACAATTGCTCCGAAAAATGCGACAATTGCTCCGCGACAAATGCTCCGCGATACTTGCTCCGCCGACATTTGCTCCGCCGACAAATGCTCCGCCGACATTTGCTCCGCCGACAAATGCTCCGCCGACATTTGCTCCGCCGACAATTGCTCCGCCGACAAATGCTCCGAAGATGCGACAATTGCTCCGCATACATTTGCTCCGCCGACAATTGCTCCGCGACAATTGCTCCGCCGACATTTGCTCCGCAGACAATTGCTCCGCGACAATTGCTCCGCCGACATTTGCTCCGCCGCCAAATGCTCCGAAGATGCGACAATTGCTCCGCTGAAAATTCTTCGAATATGCGACAATTGCTTAGCCGACAATTGTTCCGCCGAAATATGCTCCGGAGATACGACATTTGCTCCGGTGACAATTAAACTCTGGAATGAATTCTCAAGTACCTTTGGTATGAAGTGCGCTTTTATATGTTATGCGAATCTCTTGTGAAATTGGAGTACAATCGATTCAGTAACCATCGATTCATTCAACTATTTTATTTGGCTGGTTTGTTTGTTTCACGTTTCTTTATACAGGGTGGGGGGGGGGGGGGGGGGGCAGTCAAGCCCAGTGTTGTAAGGATGCGTGACCCTGCAGCCTGCATCTAGTAGCAGAAGGGGAGGCGCAATAACACACAACACTGGCTTTAGTTTTTGATGTTACATTGGGGTTCGACTGGAGTCGAACCACGGACCCTCATAGTATCCGAAAATGCTGTGATCCGGGCTGTGATGAATAGTATACTGTTCCAAGCAATCATCAAGCGAAGGGCATGATACTGGTGTTAAAGGGAAAGTTGAGTTTTGGTAGAGAGGGTGCTAGACTACTTAATTGGTTTGTGAGGTAATGAAAAACTGAGTGTAAAATTTGAAAGAGCATATTTAAACAATAAAATCATCTTTGTTTGATCAAAATCGGTTCAGAAACGGCTGAAATATCCATAAATATAACAATTTGTAATAAACCCGGAGCCCCGGGTTTATTAGAGAATTTTGAACCAGCCGTTAAAAATTCAAAAAAATGCTTCCTCTTTTCAAAAAGTTACAAAATAGGTATTTAAATAGTTGTTGGTTATTTCTCTATCTAATCACTATTTCAACAAAGCATCACATGCACAATATTTTCTTCAAAATGGTTGAAACCGATGAGTGTTTAGAGAGCGCCCTCTTACGTTTTAACGGTTCTTTTTGAATGATAACATGATCTTTACTACGTCATTTGTAATTTTGTGTTCCTTTCTAGTTATAACTATTAGTTTGTAATGTAATGATGCAGGTTTTGGTTACTAAAATTCAGTTTCACTAAAACTGTACTCTCCTTACCAGAACTCAACTATCCCTTTAAGATCGATCATGAATTAAAAAAAAAAAAGTCTTTATAATCACTGCATTTGTATTACTCACACTCTTTATGAATCAAGAAATTGTTCCGCATGAGTTCAAAATTTATCCACGTTTTATCAAAATTCAAAGAACGTTATTTTCACCCACTGTTAAATTTTCGGAGTTCCAATTTTGTTTAGATTTGTTAATCGTTCACTGAACAACGAGGGCCCAATTTGTGACACTTCTAAACGCCCCCCCCCCACCCACCCCGTAAACGATTATAGCCGTGGTCACAACCCGCCGTACTTGCAAGTGCGTGCTGTCTACTTGCAAAAACGTGGGCAAAATTTGGGTATCCGTACGTGGTGAGTACCCGCCTCAGTACGGATTTGGGAGCACGCAGACACTCCGTAGCACTTTTAGTGCACGAGGAACTTTCGCTACGTTCGGGCTGCGGTCGGGCTACCGATTCACCCCCAGTACGGGTGACGCGCGTGCCCTCTACAGCCAATGAGCGCACGTGCGTGCTGCGCACGTGATAAGTGCGTGGTCCGTGCCAGGGGGGTCATACTGCGCGCTAATCTTGGAAACTTTTATGGACTGGCTAACATGGAATTCTGGGATACGTTTAGTCTAGGATCGAGACCCTCGATCGCATGCTGAACATAGCGCGACCAACGAGAGAGGTCTGCGTAACATCAGTGATCGCTGCTCACGAGGCCTCGGCTGGCAGCCATCACTGCTGTTGTGCAGATCTCTCTCGTTGGCGGCTATCTATTATGGGTGGTGGGATTATTTTTAGCATGCGATCGAGGGTCTTAGATCATAGACTACAAAATACCCAGCATTCCATGTTAGCCAGTCCATGAAGTTTCCCTAACCGGCCATGTTTGCTGCGTGTTAAGGCTATGGGAAAATTAGCGCGCAGTGCGTAGATTCTCTTCTAGTTATTTATATACTACTTCTATGGGCCGTGCTTACTCGGCACTTCCCCAGTTCAACTGTCCAATGAGCACGCATAACTCACGTGGACCGTTTATATAATCTAAGGAATTGAAGGGTCCTCTTACCTCCACAGTGAGGTAAGATGAACACTTCACCCCTTTAGTGACTATGACGTCATATTCCATAAAAAGCAATATGTGATCAATTTTATTGTTAATATGTGAAGAATAGATTGTCTTCTAGACGATGTGATCTTTATTTAAAGGGGTAGTACAGTTTTGGTAAGGCTGAACTTTAGTAACCAACCCTGGACAGTTACTTGATAAACTAATGCTCCATGCACCATGCTCGAAAGGTATACAAAATTACAAACGACTTAGTAAAACGCCTGTTATCATTCAAAAAGAGCCATTTAAACACAAGAGGGCGCTTTTCTAAAAAGGCATTGGTTTCAACCATTTTCATACAAAAGTATGCATGTGGTGTTTTATTGGAATGATGATTAGATGGAGAGAACATCAACAACTATGCCAAAAATGATTTTGAAATTTTTTGAAAAAGTGCAAGCATTTTTAAAATATTTTTTTGAAAAAAATCATTTAATTATTTGGGCATTTGTCTGCGGAGCATTTGGCGGCGGAGCAAATGTCGGCGGAGCAATTGTCGCGGAGCAATTATCGGCGGAGCAAATGTCGCGGAGCAATTGTCGCAGCTTCGGAGCATTTGTCGGCGGAGCAAATGTTGGCGGAGTAAATGTCGGCGGAGCAAATGCCGGCGGAGCAAATGTCGGCGGAGCAAATGTCGGCGGAGCATTTGTCGGCGGAGCAATTGTCGGCGGAGCATTTGTCGGCGGAGCAAATATCGCGGAGCATTTGTCGCGGAGCATTTGTCGCATTTTTCGGAGCAAATGTCGGCGGAGCATATGTCATGGAACCGATTTTTGTTCACTTTTTTTAACTGATAGCCGCGAAGCAGCGATTTTGTTGTTGCTATTTTGAACCCCCGTAAGTGATTTTTGTTTAATTTTTTCACTGATAGACGCCAAGTGGGGAATGTTATGTTATTTTGAACCCCCGTAAGTAATTTTTGTTCACTTTTTTCATAATTTTGTGTTGTTGTTATTTTGAACCCCGTAGGTGATTTTTGTTCACTTTTTTTAACTGATAGCCGCGAAGCGGCGATTTTGTTATTGCTATTTTGAACCCCCGTAAGTGATTTTTGTTTAATTTTTTCAGATTTTTTGGGGTGCTATTTTGAACCCCGATAGTGATTTTTGTTCACTTTTCTAACTGATAGTCGCGAAGCGACGAATGTTTTGTTATTTTGAACCCCCGTAAGTGATTTTTGTTCACTTTTTTTCAGATTTTTTTGGGTGCTATTTTGAACCCCGATAGTGATTTTTGTTCACTTTTTTAACTGATAGCCGCGAAGCGGGGAATGTTTTGTTATTTTGAACCCCCGTAAGTTATTTTTGTTCACCTTTTTAACTGACAGCCGCGAAGCGGCGAATTTTGTTGTTATTTTGAACCCCCGTAAGTCATTTTTGTTCACTTTTTTCATAATTTTTTGTTGTTGTTATTTTGAACCCCGTAAGTGATTTTTGTTCACTTTTTTTAACTGATAGCCACGAAGCGGCGATTTTGTTGTTGCTATTTTGAACCCCCGTAAGTGATTTTTGTTTAATTTTTTCAGTGATAGACGCGAAGTGGGGAATTCTTTTGCTATTTTGAACCCCCGTAAATTATTTGTGTTCATTTTCTTCACTGATAGCCGCGAAGCGGCGAATTTTGAACCCCCGTAAGTGATTTTTGTTCACTTTTTTAACTGATAGCGAAGCGGCGAATGTTTTTGTTATTTTTAACTTGGCAGCCCAAGGGGGCGGGGGTGGGGGAGGGGGGGTTAAACCCCCTAACACCCCCTCCCCCTCCCCCCCCCCCCCGTAGATCCACCACTGATTATGTCATGGTGCATTTTCCCGTCACAGAAATACAATATATATAAGTGACAATTTCGTAAACGAAGCATAATGATAATTATACATTATAACATACAACAAATGTTGCAGGGGGTGCTGCGCACCCCCTGAAAAATTTCCGGGGGTGCTGCAGCACCCCCAGCACCCCCGCTTCCCAGGGCCATGATACTATTAAGGATGGTGATGATGAGGAAGAGGATGAGGAACAGAAAATGTATACAAATGTCAAAATCACATATCAAATGACTTACAGATTTGACACTTTTGTTTGTTGCGCCGCGATTGTCTCAGGCCGTAGCCCCGTCATTAGCGCCAGCTCCAAGGAGGCGTTGATGTTTTTCACGGCTTCCAGCACGGCCGGACTTTTGTCGTTAATGCCGTATTTCCGTCCAATCATTACAATATACTCTTCAAGTTGTCTCACCGCGTACAAATGATCGTAATTAGGCGCCCCAGTTTCAGTCGCCCCTCTGTTCATGCAAGATTATTTCAATATTTTAATCGGAATTGACTTTATCAAATTACTTTCATTGTATTATATAGAGATTTTTAAAAATATTTAAACAAGATTATTACAAAGAACATAATAACTATGTTTTCGTCGCACTATCAAACGAAAGTACCCCGTTCTCAGTTTCTCCGCTGTCCTTACAATAATACATGTGTTAAAATATTACCTACATTGACAAAACAGAAAAAAAAACATGGATGCGTGAATACGTCACTCATATCCCTTGTTATAAATAGGTGCTATCGTCTGGTGATCAGAGTTATACCCTCCTCGCATGAATCGGCCCGGGTTTGAATCTAGGCCGCGCCTCTCCGATAGTGACGATAAAAGGCAGTACGTAACCGTACGACCCAAAGGTAAATAATCATAATTGATTGGACGCACCATTCTGTTTAAACCAATTAACCAACCAACTTCTCTGTATGCTCAAAAGTGATCCCTCTTTCCCAAAATGTTCTTTTAAATTTACCATTTACTTAATTTTGTGTTAATGAATCAAGATAATACAAGGTAAACCATAATGAAGTGTGATACTGTGAAATGAACTTACACACATCTGATACTCGAAGCAGCAAGTTGTATCGGGATTGGAGTGCAAGTCACGTGATCTACATTAAAGAACACAGATACACTATCATACAAAAGCGCAACAAGATAAGCATTCAAGTCCAAGTTATAGACACTATATATTCGAGGGTCTATTTACCATGTTTACACTTAATCACGAATAAGATTGATAGCGCAATTAGTAGTTCAGTGTGTTTGCCAGTGGAAACAAAACAACTATTTCTCAGTGAGTTAACGCCGATGCATTGAGCGTATGGATTTGTGCCATCTCGTTGTACGTTAAACGTTAACACACATAGGCGTTCCCAGGGGAGCTGTTTTTTTAGGAGGGGGGGGGGGGGGGGGGGTTCCAAAACACACCTTTGACGAAAATATACTGTTCAAACACGCCCCTTTACCATTTTAAACGGGTCTCGAGCCCACTTTGTATCGGTCTCAACCATCATTGCCAATGAGCTCGCTCTGGACCTTGACCTCGAAATTGTCATGCGACGGACTCGCAACCCCCCCCCCCCCCTCCCCCACCACCACTCTCAACCAGTGAACTCGGCCTTTGCCTCGGAAATTTGTGCCGACGCAATAACATTCCACTTGACAAAATCCTGGCTACGCTTATGTTTAAGGTATAGTTGAGTTTTGGTATAGAGGGTGCTACACAAAATCATTTTTTTGTGAGATAATAAAAACTGAGTGACAAATTTTAAAGAGCATACAATCGTAATGACAAAATAAACTTTATTTTATCAAAATCGTCTCAGAAAAGGCAAAACATATCCATAATCATTTCCATTTGGCCACACAATTAATTGATAATTTTGAACCCGCCGTTCAAACATATTAAAAAATGCTTCCTCTTTTCACAAAATTACAAAACAGGTTTTTAATTAGTTGTCGATTATCTCTATATCAAATCACTCTTTCAACAAAACATCACATGCACAATATTTTATTTTGTAAAAGTTTTTAGAGAGCGCCCTTGTGGGTTCTAACGGCTCTTTTTGAATGGTAACAGGCTTTTTACTTAGTCATTTGTAATGTTTCATTCCTTTCGAGCCTGATCGAGTTATACGTGGAAAATTCGTATTGTTTACACGGAGGTTGTATATATCCTTTGAACCGATATTATACCACTGCCCCCAAATGTGTTTGAAGTTATAACCCAGCTCTCGACCTCCGCAATGCACATGCGAGCACGTCGCTGACATACAATTGCATTATAATAATTGAATTATTTGCATTATTGTGATCGCAGATATAGTACGTATAATGTGTACATAACCGTTATACTGTTAAACCAGACCCGTAGCGAGGAGAGGGGGTGGGGGAGGGGGATGGGGGAGGTACAGAAAGGTCCATTATTCTATAGGTCTCGGCCATCTAAACCAGTGGTCTGGGACAATGATTGGTCTTGATGACGCTCAACCCCCCCCCCCCCCCCCACCCCCCCCCCCCCCGCTGGCACAACTAAACGTATCACGCTTACATTTATAATTATTCACAATCAAGAATTTTAATTTACATGCACCAAGTATTATACTTCTATTACCACCTCTATTATTGTTACTTACAATAATAGTGGTGGTAGTAGTAGAACACTTGGTGTAAAATAAAGCTCTTAAAAGTTTGGATTGTGAATAATTATGAAATTAAAATATTATCAAATAAATTGCATCCATATTGAAGCAGAATATAGCCGAAAAGTGGATTTTTTTTTAGTGTAGGCTTGTTTTATGTACTTGTGTGTAATGTTGATCAGGAGACTAGGAGAGAAAGGCTTGGTACGAACAGTCACGTCACGTTCACGTTTGTTTGTTTGTTTTTATTTCCGTATAAAAAAAAATTAACATCAAAACAATACATGAAGATTCATATATACAAATAAAAGAAATTGTGCAAATCATACATGAATAAACAGTATAAAGTAATGATAAGAACGGCTGGATAGCCCATATTCAGCTTTGGGGCATTAGACCCCACTGCTGTTCTTCCATGGGGACCAGATAAGATACAAGGGGTAGAAATATACCGTATACCAGAACAAAAAAAAAAAAAAAAAAAAAAAAAAAAAAAAATGATAATACAAAATCAAAAGAAAAAAAACAAAACAAATATAAAAAATTATATCCCTGTAACTAACGATAATTTAACACATTAAACCAAAGCATATACATGAGTATTAACTTTTTTTTTTAAACGGTAAGGAAATCTATCTTAAAGTTTTGACAAATGTTGTTTAAATGCGTATAAAGTTACTGCATTACGAACAATGGGGTTTAATTCATTAAAGAGACTAGATCCTCTATAAAAGAATGTTCTTTTACAATAGTTAGTTCGGGGTTTCGGAAGAGCTAAATTATCACCTGCACGTAAATAGTACTCACTCCTTTTCCATTCTAAATTTATACCCATATACTTTGGGGTAAAACCATGTATAATTTTATACATCATTACATGCATATGATTTCTTCGGCGATTTTCTAATGTTTCCCAATTTAATCTATTGTGGACCTCTTCAGTCGAGACGTGTAAAAATGGATTTATTTTCAAAATAATTCTTCCAGCTCTATTTTGAATTTTTTGCACTTGATTGCGCAATGTTTGAGAGGCTGACATCCATACAATGTCGGAATAATCAAAATGGGGTAAAATTATACTTTTATATATTAATACCAAACTAGATTTGTCTAAGAAATGTCTTAAGCGACTTAAAAAAGAAACCATTTGCCCAGTTTTTTTGCATAAACAAGTAATTTGTTCATCCCATTTCAACTCATTATCAATAATTAATCCAAGGTATTTAGTAGTTTGTACTTGCTCAATTACATATTTACCTATTTGCAATTTTAATTCATCACCTTTGTTTAACATATATCGTGATGCAATTAACATACAGACAGTTTTATCGTAATTCATTTTCAATTTGTTGCGTTTCATCCATTCATCCAAAACAAGTAATTCCCGAGTTAAAATTGATTGTACTACTTTAGGATCTTTATGAGAAAAATAAATTGCTGTATCATCAGCGTACAAATGGGTGCTACATTTATCAAATATACATGGCAAATCATTTATAAATATAACAAATAATAAGGGCCCTAGAAGTGAACCCTGCGGTACTCCTAGTGTCAATGGTAAAACATCTGATAAAGTGTCATTAATCGAGGTCAGTATCTTCCTTTCAGACAAATAGCTTCTAAACCACTGTAGCGTATTGTCAGCAAGACCAAACAAAGACAACTTTTTCAAAAGACATTCATGATCTACCATATCAAATGCTTTTTGAAGATCTACATACAAAACACCGGTATAAAGGCTTTTATCCATGGCTTTAAGCCAATCATCTGTTACTTTAACAAGAGCGCTGACTGTAGAGTGTTTTTTCCTAAAACCTGATTGATGTGGAGAAAGAAGTTCATATAAATTTAAGTGATTCAATAATTGATTCTGAACGATTCTTTCAAGAATTTTCGAAGCACATATTAATAATGATATGGGTCTATAATTATTGGGAATAAGCTTCTCACCTTTTTTGTATAATGGTATAATTTTAGCTATTTTCCATTTTGCAGGAACCTCCTTACAAGCAATCGACATATTAATAATGTATGTTAATGGCTTTATAATTGCATCGGCTGATTTTTTCAATGTTTCGATTGAGATGCCATCAAGACCAGCTGACCTCTTATTAGGAAATGCCATTAATTCTTTGAGGACATCAATTTCAAGTACTGGTGATAATTCAAGTAAATCATGTTTGGTTGCATCAAATACAAAATTTTCATTATCAAGTCCGGAGGACTGTTCTTCCACATGAATATCATTATTCATATTATTAGCAACAGATGCAAAGTGATCATTAAACTCATTTGCCATTTTCTGGCAATCATCCAGAGGTACCTGAAAATAGGATGATGTGTCCTTTTTAGACAATAAAGAAGATAGAACCGTCCATGATTGAGAACGACCTTTTATTCCTACAATTTGTTCAATAAAATATTTACGCTTTGCTTTTCTACTTTGTAATGTAACCTTATTTTTCAATTTTTTAAATGCCTTCCAATCCTCATCATTTTTAGTTCGTACAGCTTTTTTCTTCATTTTATCACGTTCTTTCATTAAATTAAAAATATATTCATTCAACCACGGAGATTGTTTTTTCCTGACGCGTTTAGTCTTAAAAGGCATATGCTTATTCATTACCTCTAAAAACATTTGTTCCCACATATCAACTGCTTCATCTAAGCTTTCACATTTTTCTATTTGTTTCCAATTCTGTTGACTAAGGTCATGTTTAAAAGCATCCAAATCAACTCCTTTGGTTTTTCTATAAGTAACATATTTAACAACTGATTTAACATTACATGACTTCCATACAAGGTAACTCATTGAGTGATCACTTAGGCCATTGTGCAATACTCCAAAGGAACTGACCTTTTCAGGATTGTTTGTTAACATATGATCAATCAAAGATGATGAGTTGTTTGTTATGCGTGTACATTCATGAGTATTAATTTGATTCATATAATATATGTTATTAATATCATTATATTTCTTTGTTTCCCAACTTAACGGTTTTTGTTTTATATCGCAATTAATATCACCCATTAAAACAAAATCACAATCAAAACTTCCTGCGAAGCTCAATAACTCTTCGTATGAATTAAAAACCTCACTTTTCGAGTTTGGTGGGCGATACCAGTTACAAAATATAATTGGCTTTACGTGTTTTTGCCGAATAATTATCATAATAACTTCTAACGTACTAAAAGAATCATGATCTATAACTGTGTAATTGATACTCTCATGAATATACACTAATACACCACCGCCATTTCTATTGCGGTCCTTCCTTACAATATTGTAACAAGGTATATTAATTTCATTTTCTCCAACACTCTCATCGAGCCTAGTTTCATTTAAGGCAAACATATGTATTTCATTTTCATATAGAATACTTCGTATTTCATCTAAATTCCTCAACAAACTTACTACATTTAATTGTAGAAATTTTAATCCCTTGTCGCATAAAACATCATACTTCAGACTATCATTTTGTATTAAACTCCGTCTATCATCAAAATCATCCATAGTATTATGTGTGTTATCAAAAATTTCATGTTCATTTAAAAATGGAAGATATTGGAAAATACATTTTGAACATTCCCAGTTAATAAATTGTTCAGATTCATTATTATATTTATTCTTTGATACACTTGAACACGATATGTGAACCCATTTATTGCATTTAGTACATAAAAGTCCTTTTTGGTTTTTCTTGACCGATTTTTTACAAATAGCACAGGGATGCGTATTTACCATAATCAACAGCAACAACAAATATGATATACAAAAATACAACAACAGGCAATTCGATGTGTATAAGACACACCAAATGTATTATAAAGCAAAAACTAGTTATACAATAAACAAACAAAATCATCTATTAATAAGAACAGTTTAAAAGAACGAGTACTGTAGGAAACAGTTCGTTTGCGAATTGAATGTCTGCAACCTCTGATCTATGAATAGAACAAGTCATGTAGAACTGCATTGAATATGCATAATAGATAGAGTACTGTAGTATTGTCCAGTGGGCTCCAACGTCAACGATAAGCAAAATCTTGTGTTATAACCAAGTTCCAGTCGGGTATTAAAAACATAAAAAGTGCGATAGAGAAGCCACTTGTTATGCTTGGATTAAACTGTTGTAGTACGGGATTCAACATTCAGTGACTATCAGACTATAGGCCAACTAATCGCAGGGGAAGCGTTAGCCAAGTGGTGGTTATCCGATTATGAGTTTGAAGTCCTTTCATATCAAACCTAACTAGTATTAATGGGGTTAGACTGTTCTCCATTGACTCGATATTGATGTTTTGTTGAGTCAGATAAATCTCTTTCAGCCAGAGACGTACATTTAAGAAGAATTACCAGAGAGATATAAAACTTTCTAAGGATTGGTACTTTCTATTTAATCTCTTTTCTACTCAGTGAAGCTCTTTCACCTTTTCCAGGTCAGCGTGCGTAGTTACCGTGATGCGCCTTCCGTCTGTAGCCCCCAGCACCCGAATGCGGCCATCTTGCGTCCAGATGCTTTTAATTTTGTCCTTGAATTTTGTTTTGATCTCCCTGAACAGGTCCCCTCTCATCTTCGTCAGGTTCTCCTGTATGTAGATTTGAGGACCCTCCTGCGACCTCAGCACTTTCCTTTTCTGATAAACAGCATTCCTGATGTTGTAGCTAGCAAGGCGTACTATGACTGGCCTTGCTCTCCCCCTCTGAAGTCTCCTTCCTCCCAATCTATGAGACCTGTCGATGTCACTTTTCTCCATCTTGATGTTCAGTCTCTCCTCACAGACACGGATAATGCATTTATCCGTGTCCTCTTCCTCTTCCTCCCCGATCTCCTCAATACCATGAAACACAAGGCAGTTGCGTCGGGAGTATTGCTCCCCCTCATCCAGCTTTTCTTTAATTTCTTTGATCTCATTTCTCAGTTCCGCTATTTTACGATCCTTTGCCTCAAATTCAAAGTCGATCGCTTCTTTGATGTTTTCTGAAACCTGATTTGTGACCTCTATAGTCAATTCGTCAATCAATGATTTTTTCACCTTTTCCACAAGGCATTCGATGAGCTCGTTGTTAGCTAAAAGCGTTTTGTGCATGTGTTCACGAATTTTGATGTCCAGTTGATCGGTTGGTATACGTAGAGTTTCTTGTTTGGCACCGGTAGGAGTTGATTTCGCAGCACAATCTCGGCTAGATTTGGCCGCACTGCCCGGGCTAGATTTGGCTGCAGAAGGGGATGGGGAAGACTGAGACTGGGCTCGAGTCTTCACCTTGGACGCACTCATATTGTCCGTGATTATATCCGATAGTTGACTTCCAAATCAATAATTATTATCTCAAGATATAATAAAAAGTAGGCGAAATAGCTAAATATGCTCATCAATGATCAAATGTGTCGATGTTGATTCAAAAATGTTCAAAATAGAACCGAGGTGCAGACAGAAATCTACACGCGTCCGTTCGCCATGACAACAATCACGTCACGTGAAGGTTCTGTACCTTTTGTGAAACAGGTCACCCAAATCTACGAAGTGTAGGGTAAAGTGACCCAACAATTCGTGAAATAGGTCACCGAAGTCTACGAAGTGTTGGGTTACGTGACCCAACAGTTTGTTGATATACTATATGCAATTTATGAAAGCTCACGTAAATTGGCGCTTGCGTACAAAAAATGAATGTAAATTCTCGTTGAGAAGAGACTAATTCTCGGTATATTTAATCGTGAACGAACAAGTCCTACCTATACTGTTATACCAATTATAGGCGTACCCAGGCATAATGACATAATGATTGAAATGATTTGATAAGGCGGTTTCGGCATTTTCGTCGACATTTTTAAATGTCTTTGTGCGTGTATGTCTAGTCTTAGTAACAAGCGCTTGCAATTTTAAAAATCTTGATTAAACAGTCACGTCACGTTTTGGTAGACGTGACGATTCGAGTTTTACTGGCATGGAAAACGACAAATTGTTGGGTCACTTTACCCTACACTTCGTAGATTTGGGTGACCTGTTTCACAAAAGGTATAGAACCGTTCACGTGACGTGATACGTGAACGTGACGTGACTGTTCGTACCAAGTCGAGAGAAATTATAACACGACGGCTTGGTACGAACAGTCACGTTCACGTCACGTTCACGTCACGTTCAGGTTCTGTACCTTTTGTGAAACAGGTCACCCAAATCTACGAAGTGTAGGGTAACGTAACCCAACAATTTGTTGACCTGCTATATGCAATCTACGGAAGCTCACGTAAATTGCCGCTGGCGTTTTAAAAAATAACGTAAATTGTCATTGAGAGAGAGACTAATGGCAAAATAGCTGGTTCAGTCCGAAGATGAATGAAACAAAATGTACCATTCATAGGCGTACCCACGGGGGCGGGTAGGGGGGGGGGGGTCACCCTCCCTTGTACCCCAAAAATACTGTTTTGGCTGTTTTTAATTGACTCCAAATATCTACAGCTAACCCCGCCCTCCCCCCCCCCCCCCCCCCACCCGTTCAAAGAAATTTGGCTGACGAAATAACCCCCTCTCCTTCCCCTTTGAAAAATAAAACATGTGTGCGGCCACTGCTACCATTACTCAGTGTACTAATGATGCAGCTAATGCTAGTGAAAGTAATACAATGAAATTTACAAATATATAATGTACAGTAAAATATAAAATTATATAATAAATTATCGTGTATGGTGTTAGGAAAAGCGCATACACTTATCAAAGGATGATAATGACTCAGCTAGACAAATGCATGCACACCCAGACACAATGGTATAGGTTATACCCTCCCATACACGCAAATTATACGTACACAAAAAACAAACATGTAATAAAAACAACAACAAATGAAAGTCCCCCTTTATAAAAATAGCGAAATAATTTTAACGAATTGGTTTTGAGCAAAATAACTTGTTTCAACACGTATTGATTACTTGTGTGTGATAATAAAATTCAGTGGTGTAGCGTGGTCGGACTGATTGGGGGCAACAAAATCACTAGCGAACCCACGATTTTGTAAAGGTTTTTTTTTTAAACCTAGACCAGGACCAAGTAGTTGAAAAAATCCTGTCAGCGGCGAAGGGGGGGGGGGGGGGTAGGCTTAGTCGTAATATTGTTTCGAAGCCTAGACCAGGGCCGGTTCCAACAGGACCAGGACCTAGCGGTTCATAACATCCTGTCAGCGGGGGGGGGGGGGGGGGGTAGTCGGAAATTTTTTTGTCAGAACCTTTCTTTAGGCCTAGACCAGGACCAGTCCCAATTTTTGTAGCCAGGACCAGGACCGTGGAAGATATCTAGTCCAGGACCGTGGAAGATATCTAGTCCAGGACCAAGCAAAAAGTCTAGACCAGGTCCAGTCGCCCAAAATTATTGGGAGGCACACCTAAATGTGCCATTATGTTTTCTATTGTTTTTTTTCAGAATATATGCCCCCCCCCGTAGCTACGCCACTGATAAAATTGATTTGTCAAGTCATGCATGAGAGTGAAAAGGCAAAGTTGTCACTTTTCACAACTCACAAGAGTCAAAATGTGGCAATTTAAGTTCACATATTGTTGGAAATGAAAAACATATAATTGTTACAAGGATTGTGGTTAGTTTCTGAGTTTTGTCTCGTTGTATGTTGTTTTGATCCGGCGCCTAGCCTGTAATTTACTCGATCGCCGCGTCGTCAAACTGTGCCTCGGCCCCGCCTCGGCCTCGCTCTTGTCGATATCGTCGCGAAGCATCAGGGTCTGTATTCCATAAACACATATAAGCAAGAAATCTTAGAATTTTTGCTTATTATAAGCAAAAATGCTTAGATCTAAGCATTTTTGCTTAAATTCCCTCGTAAGCAAATTTGCTTACATTTTAGACGCACTTTCGGTAAGCAAATTTGCTGAGTTTTTTTGCTTATTATAAGCAAATTTGCTTAAACAAATGGTATTGGTATTCCATAAACATTTCAGCGTAAGATTTTTGTCTTAAATTTAAGACACCTCATAGGTGGCTTAAATATAAGAAAAAAATCGTATAGTCTGTAATCTTGAAGTTTGGGCATGTATTGTAGTGTAAGCTCGAGGATTGGCTGTGTTGCATGTACATAAAGATATTCTGATAATGCAGTAATAATTAAATAATTTGCACACCGTCTGATTTGAAGATGAGCCTAATTAATAATTGTTGAAGTATGCATACACAGGGCCAAAGGGACGCTCAAAACAAATTGGTAACTTGTCACCCTTGAAGTAATTGTGTTGTTCACTAAACCCGGTAATAACAGCTGGCCACCTCACCGTGTACTGCTAGGCAAGCACCACGGGCCGCGGCCGGAGCCCCTGGCGCCTGGCGGTCGGGGTGGCTAGCTAGGCCTAAGCGGACACAGCCCGTAGTTGGCTGTAGCGAGTAACCAGTTTCCGATCCCCGTTTGGACCACGAATGTTTAGACAAACATAATATAAGCACAGTTTCTAATTTGATTATCCTTTTATATTTAACGTTATCTGTTAGAAAGATTTATTTTCTCCCTCTAACAACTGTCTGATACTTTGTCCGCGGTTCCCATTCACTTACATACAATTTTTTGTGCGCTGCGACAAATCCTTAAACACGCAATCTCCATAGGAATTCCATCGCACAAAAAGGAAAAGTTGTGTCGTCGAGAATATTCTGGATGACGTCATGACCAGTCTTAGTAACAAGCGCTTTCACTTTTACAAATAATGATTAAACACTCACGTCACGTTTTGGTAGACGTGACGATTCGAGTTTTACCGGCATGGAAAACGACAAATTGTTGGGTCACTTTACCCTACACTTCGTAGATTTGGGTGACCTGTTTCACAAAAGGTACAGAACCGTTCATGTGACGTGAACGTGACGTGAACGTGACTGTTCGTACCAAGCCTAACACGACTACTTCATTCGGAGTATAACTTGCAACTGTGCTTTATTGAATACAAACATACATGGTGCCACATGGCGGATAAACATAACTAATTCCTGGTAACCGCGCGAATGCGCGGTATGCGGTCAACTTAAATAGGTCGTGGGAATCGAACCTGATAACATATACTTTATACTTACTTTACAAACACAATATCCCTCCCCTTCTTGATAAAAGAAAATAGTGATAGCTGGAGGGGAGAGAGAGAGAGAGCATGGAGAATCGGGAGAGCAAAACTAAACAATCATAATATAAAACAATGGTAACATTTATACAGTCGATATTGCACGTTGAAATAACAACAAATTTTTAAATTGGAATTCAGTTTAAAGAGAAAATTATAACCAAAATACAGAGAGAGATAGAGAGAGAGTAAGAGAAAGAGATCTGAAACATGCGATTCGTAGACATTCAAGAGGTAACAAACTGGAAGATAAAGAGAGGGTGAAATATATAAATCTAAGACATGGGCATTGGGCAATAATAAATCTTCGAACAAACTTTGTTGCGAATTACATTGATAAATGAAACACATCACACATTTGTAATACAAAATATCAGGACAAAACGAAATACTGAATGAAATTGACTTTGCATGAGTTCACCAAAATAACAGTTCACCAAAATAACAGTTCAGCAATATGCAGTAATTCATACTGTAATGTACCGGTATATCTAAACAAAATCGAGCATAATAGAAAGCCTAAATAATATGATATAGCGAGATGATCTAGTGAGTGAAACATTACTGAAAATATATCGAAAACTCTGTTTAAACAAACACTGGAAAATGCATGTAAAACACATTATGAGACGAGTCGTGTAGGTGAGAATATACAGAACAAAACATGTAAACAACATTTCAATACCTGAGCATGAATAACTGAGAATATCATAGAGCAAAATTAAAACAACTATGTTCCGAGTCCAACGTACATGCTATCCAGTTCACTAATGAATCTCGAGTAAATTCATTTTAACTACTAATGTCTATCTTTGACAAGTTCTCTTTTTAACTACTAATGTCTATCTTTGACAAGTCTATTTCCTTTGCCTCCTCTCCTTTTCTTTCTTTTTAAGAGTTCGGATGTTCATTGTTCACTAATTTGTTTGTCCTGCTCGGTTATCGTCGTCGAATAATCAAAATCAACCCCCGGGGTCGTGGAGTTTCGGCGGCGGCGGCGATTGTCGGAGCGGATGGTTCGCGGTCAGCTCTACTGGAAGAGCTGCAGACAGTCTTCCGAAGTCGATGTCTTCGATGCCGCGGTCGGGGTCTGGTACGCGCTTTCTCCGTTGGTCCTCGCTGGCGTCGGTATCGCAGTGAAGGGGTTTGTCTGTAATCGTTTGTGATCGTATATGATCGTCTAGAATATGACTTGTGATCGTATCGGGAGGATCGGGACTTGGAGATTCTGCGCTAATGAAGTCATGCGTTGGCTAACCCTGTGGGCGAGATTAAATGTCTGTTTGAGACAAACTCATGGAAATCTGTTGTCATATAGTCATTATTCCTGTTATAGAATCCATTCCCTTTCATCTGGCGTACTCGGCAGGATTTTCTATGGATGTCGATGACTTGTTTTGAGGACATTTCCAGTGATATTTTTAGTGTCGCAACACACGGTAGTGAAGGTATACGCTATTGTATACAATTGCGTAAGTTATATTAGAGACGTACGGTAGATGCCAGGCAACGGTAGTACGTTTGTGTACACAATAAAGTACACAAGAGTGAATTTACATTTTATATTATATACATGTACTTGCGCTAATTGTGTGTCGCAGAGTGTCGTATGTGAATGGAGTGTTATATGTGATTGAGTCTTTTTAAAGACTTCATCCTGGAAGAGAGAGAATTATTATTTTTATAGAGTTTTAATTGTAGTCATTGAATAAGATATCAAATTCATTCTTACACATAGGATTGAGATTGTATACTGTTTTATTAATCAGTCAGGTGCAAGATTGCTTTTCCAATCTTTTAAAAAAGATCGGAAACTGGCTGTTCTTTGACTTCCACCGACCGAGGGCGTAAAATGTTCCCCCGCGCAGTAGATTCGCTTGACAGTCACTTACTTAAAATATTACAATGACACAAAATCAGCCGCCCATACACAAACACAAACATAAACACCCACAAACAAAGGCACACGTGTACACACACATATAAATATACGTACATACATACACATTTATACACAGACACAAACGCACAACCGCATACACTCGTATACATACACACACACACATGCACACACGCGCGCGCACACACACGCACACCCACACACTCACAAGCAAACACAGACACACTCACCAACAAACAAACACACAGCCACACACACACACACACACACACACACACACACACACTCACACACACACACACACGCACACGCGCACACACACACACCCACACACACTCACAAGCAAACACACAGACACACACACTCACAAGCAAACAAATAGACACACCCACACACACACACACACACACACACTCGCACACAGAAACACTCACAGCCACAGACACACACACACATACACTGGCACACACACTTACATACGCAAACAACACACACACACACACACACACAACCATACACGTACACACACATACAAACACACGCATGCAAACACACACACACACACAAATATACGCTCACATACAGACATACGTGCAAACACACACACACACACGCACACACACACACACACACACACACAAACAAGCAAACATACAGACACACCTACACACACACGCACTCACACACAGAAACACGCACACGGCACAGCCACACACACACACACACACGCACACACACACTTACAAACGCACACAACACACACACGCGCACACACACATGTACGCACACACATACACACGCATGCAAACACACACAAATATATGCACACAGACATACATACGTGCAAACATACGCGCATACACACACAAACACGCACATATACAACACATACACGAGTAGATACACACTAACACATACACACACTGACACATACTCACATGCACTCACACACACGCATACATACACATACATTTGCACATAATATACACACAAACGTCACATACACATGGATACACACACACACACAAACACACACACACGCACGTACTCACACATTCGTACACACATACAAACATGCTAATGCACACACACACGCACGCACATACATGCATAATTTCTTGTTATGTTATAGCGTGCTCATAGTTTCACCTTATACCCAAGCATGTGCGGCTGTACTGAAAGTCTAGCAACGGCCGTTTGAAGCTACATTTTTCAAAATTATACCCCTAATTACGTATTCCGAATAGATTTTCTGAAAATGTCATGGTTCGATTTCTTTCTTTTTTAACAACAAGAAATGTTTGTTATTCATCTTTTAGTACACCAATTCTTAAAAAAATTGTCATGGTTAGATTTCTCGTAATCATTTTTTGAGCGACTGAGGTTCAAAAGTGACATTTCTCTTCCCATTGACATAACACGCGGAGTAGCGCGTTGCATGATGGGTGTACGGTTTATGCATAATTCATTAGGGTCCGAAAGATTGGAAAACCAATTTTTTCAGAAAGATTGGAAAAGCAATCTTGCGCCTGACTGTTAATTACAAATATAAATTAGTCCATTAACACATATAAGGATTAACCCAAGTCAACACCCAACACGCGAGTTTATTCATTTGACGGACATTGTTCGGTCCGTAACTGACTTTGAAACAAATTGATTAAATTAAAACAACAATATAGAGTACCAATAGGTATAAAGGACTTTGGCTGGTAAAATTGAGTTGATGTAAATGTAATTTGGACTTTCTTGTCTTTGGATAATATTTACGTAAAGTAGAGAAATATTATCTCGGTTGTTTGGTGTTCTGTGAGTCGATACTGAATATTTAGGTTTGACGTTACTGTTGATAAGGTGAACGGAATCAACATGTCGGCCCGGTCAGCGTATTTGAGTCGTTTTACTGCTGAATATATTGGGAGGCTCTGTGAATTGAATCATATTGATGTAAATGAAGTAAAAAAAAACAAGAGAGAATTGTTTGTTTGTGTGAGGTTCCACACATGATTGAAGAACAGGCCCCCCAGACTGAGGTCAAACAAGATGGCATCAGTGTTGAGAATCTTGCTCAGGTCATGCAACAGCTTGATAGATCGCATTGGCAAGACACTGCGCAGCTGTGTCAGGCATGCATAAGCTGACAAATGATGATGACATTAGTTGCTATTTGGCCACATTCGAACGTATGGCCTTGCAGGCTGACAAGCCACAACATGAATGGCCGGCATTGTTAGAGCCATATTTGACAGGAAAGGCACAGCAAGCATTTCACGCACTGAGTAAGCGTGAGAGAGAAAGCTACGAGGAAGTTGTGCGAGCGATATGCCGTCGATATCAATTGACTCCGGAAGCATATCGAGTGAAGTTCAAAAACGACTGCAAACAGAATGGAGAAACGTTCGAAGAATTTGGGCATATAGGCTGCAGAACCATTTTTTTTCAAATGGGTGGAAATTTCAGAGAGCTCAGCAGAAATAGTGGAGGTGAAACGTGGCCTGGACCTGGTTATGAGACCAGTTTTTGTGCACCGTAACGGATGATGCGTTGCGGCTGAAGCTGAGAGAAAGCAACATATCATCGGTCATCGAGATCGCGTGTCTGGCAGATGAGTTGATGATTCATCGAGAGTCAACCTTGCCTAGCCCAATGGTAGAGTCTTCGCCAAAGAAGAACCCTATGCCAGGGTTTCCAGGGAACAATGCAGCAGGGCGAAGGAGTTTCAATGCTAGTTGCTTCCGATGCGGCCAGCTAGGCCACCGCGTGGCGGACTGTTCCATTCCCCCGTCCCCAGTCAAGGCCACTCTCGAGACTCCTGGAAGCTCACTCGTGGGCCGTTCAACGCCAGCTGCTTTCGTTGTGGACAGTTCGGGCACTGAGCAGCGGATTGTCCAGTGCCGCCTACTCCGCCTATGCCACCTACCCCGTCCTCAGGGCTAGAACTACCTGTACCACAGAACACGGCCTACTTCGTGGCACCGCAAGTGGTGAAGACGCCGACGATAGAAGTTGCTATCCAAGGGAAACGGAGCAAGGTGGAGAATATACAAGCCCTTGTGGACACTGGTGCCAGCGTTTCCCTGATGACTGCAGATTTTTGTAGGAAACTGTCTGATCCTGCAGAACTACACGGCAGACAGATGCTGAGGAAGGTGGACGGCACGGACCTCCGATCGGAGGGTGGACTCCCCGCGAGGGTGAAGATTGGTGGTAAGGTGGTGGAGACCGTCTTCCATGTAGTGCGAGACCTGCCAGCGGACGTGATGTTGGGCGTTGATTTTGCCGTACAAGTGGGGCTGGTGCTGGATTTTAGTACGGGTTACTTCTGCACCAGGTGAACTTTTGAGTAGCGTGCCAGGAACGCTAGGACATTGAGGACAGAGGGGCACGTTCGTGCATGATAAATCTTTTTTTGTATTGTGCCTTGTTTTATTGTATGACTTTCTTCGGGACGAACTGGATTTAAGATAGTTAAACAATGGAAGTAAGTGAGAACTTGAGTATTTATTTCATGTGTTGAATATTTACGACAGAGGGTTGCTGTTTGTAATATGAACAATTTTGTAAATTCTGTCATTTTAGATCATGAAATGATTTTATCTTTTTTGTTGAGCGGTAAAGGATTGTGGTGTCGGAACCTGTTCGCCACTTAAGGATTGTATTCATATAAAGTGTTTGTATATAATTATACATTATAGGAAGGGTTCTGTTTACACGATTAGGGGATGATGTCTGGTTTTCTTTAGAAGATAACAACATTTGTTGTGTATTGTTGTTTTGCATGCAAGTTTGGAAATAGTTAATATTTTATGCATGTGATCAGTCTTTCGTGACATGCTGGACTGAGTATTGACCTTGAGTTTGAGAATTGTCAAAATATGTATGTTGTACCTTTACGGTTTACATCTTTTGGAGCTGGGAGCTAGTATTATACTGTATTGATATTTTGTTTTTTGAATGCGCATAAGTTGTTGTTTTGAATAATATGTAAATGTATTTGTGTAATATGTTGACATTGCAATTGCAATTTTATTGTTGACTTGAGCTGTAGTTTAGGGAATAAGTAGGACGGAATATATAAGTTAGGCTATTCTATGGACATGCACTTGGATTCAATGTTATAGTATTGCCATTCAAAAGGGTTTGAATAGACTTATTGATGCTTGGAGATATACTTTGTGTTAGAAAAGATGGATACTTTGTACTGTTTTTATAGTAATTGTTTTGATTGGTGTTAGTTTGGAGTTAGAAAAAATCCCTAGGATGTTTTGAAGGGGAAGAGTGAAGGGGTTTGTCTGTAATCGTTTGTGATCGTTTATGATCGTCTATAATATGACTTGTGATCGTATCGAGCGGATCGGGACTTGGAGATTCTGCGCTAATGAAGTCATGCGTTGGCTCACCCTGTGGGTGAGATTAAATGTCTGTTTGAGACAAACTCATGGAAATCTGTTGTCATATAGTCATTATTCCTGTTATAGAATCCATTCCCTTTCAGCGCTCGTCATCGTGTGGGTGTGAGCTGTAGTCGTAGTCATACACGCGGAACGCGTTCATCGTTGTTGACGTCGGTTTCTCGTCGCGTTCGAAGCTGGGTTCTTGGTGGCGCCGTTCGTCCTCGTGACCGGTGCTGTCTTCGTCATGGCGCTTGTCCTCGTGTGACTGTGGGTCATAATCGTAAGCGCGCTTGTCTCGGTTGAAGCTGGGTTCGTGGTCGTTCCTTCGGTCTTCGCTGTCTAGAGCTGTCTAGAGCGTCTTCGGGGTCTACTGGGGCGTCTGCTTTCTCTGATCGATCGTGTTCAGTGTCGTGATCGCTCTCTGGTTTCGTCGTGAATGTGTTCGGTGTAGTGATCGTTGGCCGCTTCTTGCTCGTGATCTGTATCGTGATCGTCGAGGCTTTCTGTGTATGTGCCTGCATTGTCAGCTGCAGCCGTGCTCTCCATCATCTCCTCTTCGTTGTTGTCGACAGCTCGTGTCGGGTTTGTCGGTATCTCCTCTTCCTTGTCGACGGCTCGTGTCGATGTTGGGATCGTCCTCCAAGTGTACCACTCTGGCAAATAGTGCACCTCATATTCAAAATCTCGGGCATCTCGTGCCTTGCTGAAATGTTCTGTGAGGGCGATGAGCGTGCGGCGATATAGGGTCTGATTACTGAGTGGTTCAGGTATGACTAGCGTGTTGAAAATCTCCTGAACGTCAGGTCCAGCAACATATAACAAAATTGCTTCTTTCTGGACTTGGTCGATCACGGGCACCTCGGCTGCGGCGATAACTCCTCGAGATCCTCCACCCATCTTCCCCAGGTTTGTGGAGCACTTGTGTCGAAGTGGGGTGGACACGCCTTGTACGTTGATCAGGAGACTAGGAGAGAAATTATAACACGACTATTTCATTCGGAGTATAACTTGCAACTGTGCTTTATTGAATACAAACATACATGGTGCCACATGGCGGATAAACATAACTAATTCCTGGTAACCGCGCGAATGCGCGGTATGCGGTCAACTTAAATAGGTCGTGGGAATCGAACCTGATAACATATACTATATACTTACTTTACAAACACAATAGCTTGTTGCATAAATCCATTTCAATTTCACACAATCATTATTTTCAAAAGTAGATTTTAAAATTAGGTAGAAGAAACCCTTTTGTAAAAATTGGGAAAATGTGTGAATCACTGAGTGTGTATGTGATTGCCAATTGCTCTTGTTTACGTGAATGACTGCATTTCAATAGATCAAGTGCAGCCAGATGGTCGGGTGGACAAAATAACTGTGTCAGAGTCTGTCAAATACGGTCAAGTCTCGGCATTCTCCAAACTGAGAAAAATGCTGCAAAAAAGTCAAATTTTGACCCAGAGATGAAATCGACATTTTTTGGTCTGAAAGAAAAGCTCAAAGTTTTCTGAGGATTATGGTGAAAAGAGTAAATAAATTGAAGGACTAAGTTGGGGAATTTTAATGATACAAATTTCATTTCTGTCCCGAAAAATGCTAAAAAAAATTTGGATCTGCGTAACATTTCTCTCTTACTTTCATCGGCTATTTGGCTATAATCAGTGACGTAGCGAGGGTCAAGTGATTGGGGGTGCACAGCTGCGAGGGAGCGTAGCGCCCGAGGGGGGGAGGGTGTGGGAGGGGGGTGTCCCCCCTCCCACGGTAGGGAGCTTTTGCAAATTTGTACTTGAAATAATGCAATTTGGTGCATACCTTGGAAGGAAATTTGATAATACTGAATTAAAGAAATCATTTCCCTCATGATAAAGTATACACACACAATCAAACATACGTGTACACACACACCAGACTCAAATACTCTCACGCCGTATGCTTGTCTACATTTATTTGGGGGAGGGTGTGGGAGGGGGTTCACCCCCTCCCAATTTTTTTGAAATTTTTGAAATTGGTGTTTAAAATATTACTGTAGAAGTATGGTCATTATTGTCTTTATCATTGTCTTAATCATGGGTGTTAAAATGGTATATAATAGTGAATCTACTCGTTACGTATTTTAAAACGGTAATAGCGAGGAAAGATTAAGCCCGTGAGATGGATCCACGTGATCCTGTATACTATAGAGCCACCGATATAGTCTAGGGCATTGAGCTCCAATGGAACTAAGCAAAAGTGGAGGGGAGACATTGCGAGGAAGCGAAGCGACCGATTGGGGGAGGGTGTGGGAGGGGGTGTCCCCCTCCCACAGTAGGGAGCTTTCGTATTTTGGGGCCTGAAATTGTGCGATTTGGTGCACACCTAAGACAGAAATTTCACGTAATATAAAGTATATAAGTATGGAACCAAACATACTTAATGACAAAGGAGGGGGACAATCTCCTCCCCTTTCTAATGTGGGGGACATAATATTCCAATGTTATTTCCATTCAGCGCATATGGACCGAATTTACTAAAAGATATATTATTTCAAATTATTTTATTTTCCGATGATAGTGTGCTATAGACATTTTAGATGAGGGTCTAATAAATTTCGTACATATCAGTATTTCAGAATATGCGCGCAAAGCGCGCGGCAAAAATTTATATTTACAGTCCTTTTCAAACTAAAAAAAAAAACAGCTATGCTAGGGTCCCTTGAAAAAGTTTCAGTAGGCCTCTGCTCAACTGGTGCAGATATCGACTCTGGAGAAGATGACTGGTGCTCCTTCAATCACGATCATCAACAATATGCCTAGATTATGCATCATGAATTAATGGAACGGGTGCATTTGGAGTGAAGAAATTAGTAAAAGAAGTTTGTCTTTACCTAGACATTTAGGACTACGTAGTGCAGCTATGCGCCTTTATAGCCTGCATGAAGGCGTCAACATTATCTATAAAAGCGGGAGGCAGATTCAAGATCCTAAAAGGGCCCTTGGTATGATAAACGATTTACCATGCTAGGAAGTTTGTTAGGCTTATACGCGCTCTATGTCTTCTGAAATGCGGTGAGCGTCGATCCTCGCGCACGGGACTGAAAATTTGCATAAGGCGCTATATTGGAAGGATTCTTCAAACTGATATAGGTGCGCTATTGCTAGTACTAGGGAACGACTGTTATGTTCTTGGTTATTATCGTTGATAATGATTATTATCACACATTAAATAAAACGTGATAATAATGAATGATATACATTGTAGACACATTTGGCTTCATGTCGGGTCGTCATTTTTTTGTTTTTTGGCCAAACGATTGGGGGGGCACGTGCCCCCCCGTGCCCCCCCCCCCCCCCCCGTAGCTACGCCACTGGCTATAATTTTAGTACTTTCCCATTGTAATAATTTCGAATTTCTGAGGTGATCACTGTCATGTTTGATATGAATGGAAAGCTCAGCATCTACGTATGTTAATACGAATGATTACGTATTCTTCTAGACCAATGAAAACTCTTGACAAAGACAGAGGATTTCATACAAAATTCACATGAGCCTCGTAAGCAGATGCGTTGTTATGACACGGTCTCCTATTCGGCAATCTAGCATTCGCGTCACTCGCTTCTATTGTTTACACGCTACATGTAGTATGTAGATGCACGTGGTACTACTGCGTTGTGTTCGTACGCTGGCGATCGGGATTCTACGACGAACGCTCGTAATTTTTTGACAAATTTATGTCATCTTTGTCAATTTTTTTTTGCCAGAAATATCCAAATTACCATAGACAAATTAAACGTGGAGCTAGAAATGACAGAAATTGCGCTAGTTTTGAATGAAGCAAGATTGAGTTGCAATAATGTCGCCGAGCTGTCAGACGTGATTACTGACTATTTCACTGAATGAAGAAAGCAAACCTGCTGGTGATGCTGCAGCTGCAGCTGAAATTGGTACGAAGCACTCAACATTCTTATACTTAAAATCTGCCTTTTATTGGTAAATGAAATTACTAATTTAACGGCACTATCAAATATTCCTAAAGTGTTAATGTATTTAAAATTATGGGTATCTTATAAGTGGTTGGAATAATAGTCGATAATTTATTCCATTGAAACAAAATAAATAAAAAACATTAGTCGAAAAAACACAGCAATACATATGAAATTCCCAAAACAAAGAAATACATAAAGACAATTTTGGCATTTGCAATTTCTAGTGTTCGTTAAGTCGAAAATAATATTTATGCACATTTTTTTTGCATAAATCAATTTGCATAATTAATTGATATTAATTAGAAATTGATTTAAAAAAAAATAAGAAAAAATAACAATGCAATCTTGAAGATTATGTCTCAAGCTATTAGTGTGCCAAATTTTGTTATGTTATGTTTATATTCACACTGCTATTATACTATTTACATGATCTATGCATATAATTGAATCTGAAAAAACACATTGTTTTAAATGTGTGTGAATTTGTCTTTGTTTTTGTGTTGTTTTATATTTAATATCATAACTTAAAACAAGAACATACAATTTACTTCAACATTTGTGTGTACATTTCTTAATATGTACATTACTTGTGTGCCAAATTTGGTATGTGTGGCATATCTGGTTGATAGCGTTGCAAGGGTGTTTGTTTGTGACTGCTGACCTGTGTCAGAATGACCTGTGCTTTGAATTGCATTGTGAACTTTGAACCTCATTATCTCCATTGTTTTAGTCGCGTGATAATTAACATGAAAATAGACAAAACTTCTTTAGTATTAGACAATTTTCATATATTGGGTATCAAATTAAAGGGAACGATATGGGGAATACTAGTAATACTAAAACAAAATCTCAATTTCCAGTCTTGGGTCCATTTGACTGATTTTGATAGATCACTCGCGTACACATCTATTGACGTGCACACAGCTTCTACATTGTGTACATACGGCTTTTAATAAACACATTTTGAAAAAAAAAATTGAAATAATGAAGGGAACAACTCATAGTTATCTGTTTTGGTACCGTTTTGTGATATCAAATAGATATCCACCATTTTGCAAAGGGTTGTGTACTTCATAAGCAAAACGATTAATTTCCACTACTTATATACGGAACCACTACTATTCCCTGGTTCCGTACAGGCCAATGCTATTAACGCGTACGTTTGGAGACAATAGAATCCCGGGCGATTCTTTCGCTCTAGACAAATTAGTCTCGTACATTCAGACCAATGAACGTATGATTTAGAATGGTGATTTTTTTTCCATTTATATATTTTTTTTTCTGGAAACATATTTTTCTGAACTTGTTGATGAAATGGAATACTAAATATGTTACTTTCCATTTATAATAACATTATTTTTGGGCGGTGATACCCTTTAATTATGTGAAATCGAGAGTGAATTATGCTACAAGACCAAACCCCCAACAATGTATTATTTCCAGTTTTCTTCTTAAAAAATGGATAGAATCCATGTCATACTTTTTGAATTATTCACACTCAAAATGTTCAACAGTTTTATTTAACACAAAATGGTAAAAGCAGTAGTCAGTGAGGTACCTACTGGAGGAGGGGGGCTGGGGGGGGGGGGGGGGGCGGAACACGGCCCCGTCCAATAATTGGACGCAAACAAAAATATCACCGGAAAATCTATGACAAAAATCTAAATACAGATTTACATAATGTGTGTACCCTATCAGTCTGACCACGCTAAGCCACTAGCAGCAGCAGCAGTAGTAGTAGTAGTAGTAGTAGTAGTAGTAGTAGTAGTAGTAGTAGTAGTAGTAGTAGTAGTAGTAGTGGTAGTGGTAGTAGTAGTAGTATAAGTGGTAGTGGTTGGGGTAGTGGTAGTGGTAGTGGTAGGAGTAGGAATCGTATTATTAGTAGTCAGTGGCGTAGACAGGTTCTTACACAAGGGGGGGGGGGGTGATTTGAAGTTCACGAGGATCAATACACACACACCTTGTGTGGTGGGGAATGCATACCCCTCATCCCCCGCTGTCTACGCCCCTGGTAGTAGTAGTAGTCGCTATCGTAGATTTGGTTTGACAAGTGGGGGGAGGAGGGGGTGATGCGAGGGAGCGAGGCGACCAAGCTTGAGGGCGCGAAGCGCCTGATGGGGGAGGGGGGAGTTTGTGGGAGGGGCATCTCCCCACGTTAGGGAACTTTTGCAATTTTCACTATAAATAATTCAATCTGGTACATACTGTACCTTGGAAGGAAATCAGATATATCAAATGTGAGAAAGCATGACTTAAATCCTCTCCCTCATGATTTAAAGGACTTCTAAATTAGAGGATTTAGAACGCTGTTCCTATGTATTATTACCTGTAAATCACGAATCCAGCATTTAATTTTAATAATTTTATCTCACTATGGTCAAAAAATGAAAAATAAAGACATTTTGAGACCTCTTCTTGAAACGTGCGAGCTGATTGGCTGATTGAGCTGTGACGTGTGAGAAGTAAGTTGCACCGACGTTTGTACACAGAATGACTGGTTTGACTCCTCATTTCAACAGCCAATTTCATAAAGGAAGACAATGTATAGATACCTTATTCGGAATAAGTATTCTTATCAATACATTTTCTACATACTCAATGAAATGATTTGACACAAAATGTCCAGATTTCGTGAGTTTGGTAACTTTTTCAGAACGAAGTTCTGATCTTATCTGGGATTGCATTGCGTGCTTTGTCAATGCAAACGACGCGTCTGATACATAGCTACCAGCACGTAGCATATCCGTGCATTGTGCATGACTGCGGCATTGTATGGCTTATCGCACGCATTTCCTAGAATAACGCGCCCTCGCGGTTTCCTTGTGTGGAGAGAGGAGTAGAGAGAGGGAGAGGAGGTAAAAGAAACGTGATTCGATCGTGGGAATAACAATCTACCCATTATAATTGTAATTCTTATTTGATATAGCGTGTATAATTATATTTTAAATCAAGGAGGTATAAGAAGCCTCCTTGGTATAATTATGCACCCTATCCTAGATAGTAGGGTCCATGGTATAATCGATGTCTAATACTTTGCACAGTATAACCACATCAAACTCGCTAAAGACGCTAAACTCAATGATAATAAGTATGTAAACCAACTGGGAACGATCGTCAACTTACTTTTCACATGTCACAGGTCACATGACTACGAGGTCGTTGCAGCGTACTTTTTTGAGAGGCGGGGCTTGGGACTGTGTAAACCAGTGAAATTACATTTTTCAAATAAGGATAAAATGTTACAGAAACCATTTAAAAATGTTTGATGCATATCAATTTGCTACTAATGATCCATTTCTTCGAAATACGGCCTGAAATTGTCTAATTTAGTCAACCTTTAACGAATTAACACACAACCACAAACGCACACTGATACACAAACATACACACACACGCGGTTTCACGGTTGGGTCTGTTGATAAGCTCGTATAGGAACATCACTCAACTGAGGTGTGATAGAGGTCAACTGGAGGAGACCGCTACAATCAAGCTTGCTGTTGTTTAATATATGATTAAACGTCTTGGAGTCTTCAATTGATGTCAATGAGTAGGGTAGGGTATTCTAGTCACGTGCCGTGTTTGGAAAAAATGTCTTCTGGAAGCAGTTGGTTCTTGAAAATGGTAAACTTAGTGAGGGTTTATGTCGACAGGGTGGGTAGCTTCGCGTCGCGTCGCGTTGACTGGAACGCGACCATTCGTTCAAAGCCCGCCCCCCCCCCCCCCCCCCCCCCCCCGGTTTTGCCGAAAGGGTGCGTTGGGAGCGTTAAGGCGCGTCGGTTTAGATAACGCTACCAAATGGCACATACGGGGGGCTTATTCCGAATGTACGCGTTTTGTACAATGATGTGTACATCAAAGACGCGTCCGTAACTTGCGCGGCCATTTCGATCTCTGAGTTTTTGTTTCGCCACCGAGACGAAACACGTGGTATCCTATGAGAGACCGACTTTTCCACAAGATGGGATTTTATAGCACATGGTTGATTTATTCAACCGATGCGTAACGCGTGCGTGCTTCGGATGTTATACGGTACTGTAGTCGATATATGAAGCCTTATGATTGTGTTTGTAAGTGTATGAAGTTCGATTCCCACGCCCTTGTTTACCGTTTACTACCGCGCATTCCAGGAAATGGTTTAGTACAACGCCTTGTTAAGGTAGATCTACGTCATTATGGATGATCTTGTGCATTATGACGAGTCTGTCTGCATGCCTTCTGTCCTGGAGTTGTGGGAAGTCCAGGGACTGCAGCATCGCTGTAACTGAGCTCTCACGGTTGTAATCGGTAAGGATGAACCTAGCAGCTCGTCTCTGGACAGCTTCCAACTTCTGGACGTTGTTCTTTGTACGAGGATCCCAGACAGTGCTGCAGTACTCGATGTGGGGGAAAACTAAACTCTTTTAGGCCTGAACCTTCAATTTCTGTCGGCCAGTTCCTAGATTACGTCGAGAAAATCCACGCACAAATAATAAACAAAAGCACGCACATACCGTAGATTTTTAAAATTGGTGTTAAAAATATTTCTTTAGAAATATGATTTTATTATCATTATCATTATTATTTGTAGTATTGTAAATATGCATTTCATGAAAAATTTACTTAATAATAATAATAATAATAAACGTTTCTTGTATAGCGCATATCACGCCTAGGGTCTCTATGCGCATAAGAAGGAGCATGAAAGGTACAGAGATAGGTAAGAGATGGAAAATAGGAAAGAAGTCTAACACAAGTGACAGTGGAATAATAATAAAAATAAAAATTAATTTATATACGTATATTACTTCAAAAATAAGTGAGTTTTTAAACTGGTCCTGAACTTGTCAATAGAGTCTAATTGTTTTATACTTTCAGGGAGAGTGCCCCAAAAGATAATGTATTACATATTGGACAAAGTAAGAGGGACTTACTCTGGGAGCGCAGATTCCTAGCAGGACGATAAACTGTTAATAAACTTTTAAGGTATTCAGGGCCCTGACCTTGCAAGGACAAGTATGCTTAAGAAAGAATTTTATATTGAATCCGAAATTTCACAGGGGCCAATGTAACTCTTGCAAGATTGGAGTTACATGCTCATGTTTTTTGGCTCGCACAACCAATCTTGCAGCTGAATTTTGAATTCTTTGCAACTTGCTGATCTGCAGGTCTGGGAGCCCATACAACAGACTATTACAATAATCAATTCGTGACATCACGTGTGCATGAACCAATCTCTCGGTGGCCTCTTTTGACAAATATTGCCGAACCGTACCTATCTTATACAAAGCTAGTGAGGCAGATTTACATACATTATTCACATGTGCGTTCATTGCAAGAACGCCCAAGTCTCTCACAGAGTTAGAAGCAGTATTAACAACGGTTTCATCAATAATCATATTATCAATTTGTTGACATTGCCTAAACCTACTAACAAAGTGCAAAACCTCTGTTTTTCAGCATTTAATTTCAAATAATTTTGATGAGACCAATACTTAACATCGTGAATGCAAGCCTGTAACCTAGATATTGCATCAAATTGAGTACATTTTACTATGCATACATACATCTGGGTATCGTCTGCATACATCATACAATTCAACCCATGATGAACTATAATATCTTGTATTGGAGCAGAGTACAGACTATAAGCAAGTGGTCCAATCACAGATCCTTGAGGGACACCGTATAGGTTTGAATGAAAATCTGACTTAGAGTCACCAATAACAACACAATGAGTTCTATTTTCCAAATAGGAGCGTATCAATTTCAATGCGTTGCCACATATTCCGTATCGTCTTTCTAGCCGTAACAACAGTTTATCTTGATTTATAGTATCGAAGGCCGCTGAATAGTCCAAGAGAAGAAGGATCGCCTCATCTCCTATATCTAGAGCTAGCAGAACATCGTTTACGACTCGGACAACTGCGGTTTCACAGCTGTGATTAGGTCTGTATGCAGATTGGGTGCTAGCAGCTAACAAGTTGTTATTCATCAGATATGTTTGAAGTTGACTTACAAGCAATCTTTCAATTATTTCTCCAATGAACTTCAGATGAGCAATTGGTCTATAATTCTTTAACTCATCTTGATCAAGTTTGTTTGCCTTCAACAGTGGAATAATGTGCGTATGTTTTAGCGTCTCTGGGAAATGTCCATTTTTGAAAGTTGAGTTGACTACGTTGGTGATGGCTGGAACCAGTTCCTCGGTACATTTTTTGAGGAGATCAGTAGGAAGGGGGTCGAGTCCACATGTAGTTGATTTGGAGCTTGAAATGACCAATTCCACTTGACGTTGTGAGACAGCACAGAACTCATCAAATCTATGATGAGTTTCCCGCTTTGCAAAGCTGTTCAGATCATGTTGTTGGGTTTCATGAAGGGACTTAACAATGTTCTCGGTCTTATCGGCGAAGAATGTAGCGAAGCGGTCAGCCATAGAAGAATTCCCATCATCACTTTTGGGAAGGATTTTAGAACATCCCACATGCCACAGTCTATCAACTTTGAGAAAGAATTCACGAGGACCACATTCCTCCAATTCAAATGACAGCTGGTCCCTTTTTGTTTGAGATAGAAGTTTGTTGTATCGCGCAGCTTCGTCAACAAAGATCTGATGATCAACTTCCAACGAAGAACTACGCCAGCGCCTTTCCAGTCTTCGTAGGCTTTGCTTAGCTTCCCGACAGCGTTCATTAAACCACGGTGAGCGCGGTCGAGATGTGATTGTCCTAGTGACAAGAGGAGCATGCTCGTCGAGAAGGTCCCGCAGCGTGGTTTCATACTGCTCGATCAGGCAATCTACATTGTTAAATGGAGAGATGTACAGTTCTGAATTTCGGATGTCACTGCGGAATGAATCAATGTTAATGTTTTTCAACTTCCTAAAACTGATTTCAGTTTTAACAGGAGGGGGTTTGCCAATTGCGAGTTGGCAAAGAAGGGCTGCATGATCCGATGGTAGGTAACTGGTGCAGGATACTTGAGATACTACGTCATCTGAAGTACGAGTCAGGATCAAGTCAAGGGTGTGCCCTTTCAGGTGGGTGGCAAAGTTAACATGCTGTTTGAGGTCTGATGATGTAATTAAATCCAAGAAAGTGGACGCTTCATTGCCGTTGTTGATATTATCGAGATGAAAGTTAAAGTCTCCTGTAATAACAAGACTGTGAGGCTCTGTCAACAATCTCTCGATTAGACTTGCAAATTCTTGGAAAAATGTAGGCACAGTGGGTCTCCGATCTCTTGTCCTTTGCGGTCGGTACACAATAACCAGACGCAAGGGCTTCTGTTCCTGTCGGGTGATAAGCATATTCATGTACTCAAAGGATTCAAGAGTCTCATGTTGAATGAATAGATCATCCCCCTGTTGAATGGGTCTCAATGACAGATCTACGCCCATGGTGGTAGTAGTAGACTATTATCATCATTGTATTTTGATATGTTGTATTTAAAGGTTTGCTGACAAGAACACTTACGGTTAACCCAAATCGCACACTGATAGACAAACACACACACGCACAAATAATAAACAAAAACACGCACATACCGCACATTTTCAAAATCGGTGTTAAACATTTTTCTTTAGAAGTATGATTTTATTATAATTATCATTATTAGGTGGGCTGTACATCATACAGACCACCTCATAATTTCGTTAGAATTGCCTTTATTCTTTATTTTTCTTATTTCCAATCACTTTTTTGTTAGCAAGATAACTTGAAAATGGCTCAATCAAGTGCCTTGAAATTTGGCACACATATATATAGGCATATGGACAAAGCAAAATAAGGTTTTGAACCCTGACCTTGACTGATGACGTCATCTAGGCGCCATTTTGTAAAATTTTCTGAATATCTTCTCATGATCATATCTTCATAACGAAAAGTTGTTTCTCATTCATATTTATCATGATCAAGGTCAATATCCGTCCGGTCAATTTCAGGTCAAAAAACGCGCGCGCATGCGTACGTGCGCGCGTCAGCGCGCGCGCAAAATTTTAAAATGTTCAAAATCGTCGCAAATTAATTTTGGATACGTTTTAGGCCATTTTAAGCATTTTACGAAAAAACGCGCACACGCGCATGCGCGCGCGTTTTCGCGCGTTTTCGCGCGTACTGGCATTTTGCAACATAGAATCGCCGAATTTTCTCTGTTATCATATTTAGCCCATCTTTCCAAGCATTTTGATACCTTGTTCACCTTTTTCTGACTAGTAAAAACGCAATGAGCTTCCGTTCAAGAAACATGTCCGTGCGCGCGAGCTCTTGTAATACATAGCATATATGGGCAAAAACATGCCTATACAAAATTCATTGTAACTCTTCAGAATGGATGGGAACTCCCAATTTGTTTTCATATTTGGATAGATTATGAGTCGGAGATATGATTTCATGTCTCATTTGACCCTCAATTAACATATGGCGTCATCATAACGGCCTTCCAACTCAAAATTTCAATTAGCATATTATGACGTCAGCATATTTTTGGAAAATTGATTTGTATCTCTGTAAATGTTGATCGATTTTCTTCCAAATTTTGATATGTTCTAGCTCAGACAATTTTCTACAAATGTAATAACCACGATTTTTCATTTTGACAAAGGCATCATGGCGTATTTTTGCGATTTAAGGAGGCATGTCATTTTTTAACATTTTGCGTGTATTCTCTATGGGACATGACTTTTTTTCAAAACTGGATTCTACATTCCGGTCTTTCGCGACCAATATCTTCTTCGTTTTAGCTTCGTTTACGCTGAACTTCGAGTATGTTGTAGCTGAGACAATAAGCTATCTCAAATGAGCCCTTGATTATGTCTTTAATTTTACTTCGACCAGCCCACCTATACTTGTTCTAAACAAGTATTACAATTCTAGTTTATTTTAATAAATGTACTTAGAACTAGTGGGGGATGTTTGTACAGTCCAGCAGTGTTGGAGTCATACTTATATGGTACAGTCCCCCCCCCCCCCCCCCCCCATCCAAAGGGTGGGGGAGGGGGATATATCCCCTATCCTCCTCCATTCAACTATTCAACTCGGCTCAGACGAGACAGGCTTGTCAAAAGACTATAGTAGTAGTAAACTATTATCATCATTATAATCTTTGATATGTTGTATTATATCCCTCATAAGATCGTTTTACCATTGTATTTGACAAATGATAGTTTTGGACAACATGCGCAATCTCCGCGCAATCACGTGACCGGGCTTAAAACAAAGTTCGTTACGCGTTCGTCCCATAGATCATGTGGCTTAGCAAAATGCACACGCGATCAAATTTGTGTAGTACTCTATGGCGCACACGTTCTAGTCACGTGATTGCCCTTGTTAGTAAAAACTAACACCTTTTGAAGAAGAACGCCAAGACAGCCAATAAGCACATCCGTGGGAGCGCTAGCACGCATTCATCGCGTATGTGCGCAACTGCCAGCGTGTTGGTGCCATAGAAGTAGTATATAAATAACTAGAAGAGAATCTACGCACTGCACGCTAATTTTCCCATAGCCTTAACACGCACCAAACATGGCCGGTTAGGGAAACTTCATGGACTGGCTAACATGGAATGCTGGGATACATTCTACGTCACTAATTTATTCATTTATTCAAACGTCATTTCGCTGAGGAACGTGAACAGTTATTAACTGCATACAATTGCAGCAGCGGAATATCAAAATGCAAACTGCGTCTTGTTCGAGGTCATCGCTAATTAATTATTATTCATTTATTCATATATTCCTAGCATCTACGCGTACATTTAGCCAATCACACATTACTGTCAAAAGTGGGTCGGGTCGAACCACGTTGTTTACGATACTGACACTAAAACAGATGCTAATAAGAAATCTATTGATACATTAAATCAGCATACGCAAATCATACATGATTTGTGTCTGTTGATGGTGATTTAATGTTTCAATGGATTTCGAGTGTATAATGTGTGTAATATCATTATTAACAGTAAATGCAAACACACATCAGTTCACAGTAAAAGGGAATATTCCAGACTCGCATGCTGCTGCAATATCTAGTTAAACACATTAGGGCCTAATTAATACAGACTGTATGAACACAAACAAGAACGGGTTAAACATGAAATGTGTGATACAGACGCTCTTCATGTTAGTTATAGAATGATTTAGTGATTATCTAGTTAAAAACTTGTAATGAATAATGTCTATACCATGTTCAGTTGAATTTGAGATGTTGACAAATTGACTGACCCATTTTCACGTAAATTAACTTAGACACAATTATAGGTATACAAACATACACATATACACATATAAACAATATCTAATCAATACGTACACTTGCGAGTAACTAAGTAACTAAATGCCAACCCTTAGACCTAGTAGTAAGTAGTTTTTTGTAATAATTGTTGTTTTCCTTTGTCTGTTTGTTAGGTGTTTCGTTATATTGTACTGTTTTTGGATAATTATGTTTGAATTTTGAAATTGAACTATGACTTTCATTATATTTATATACATTTTAATTGTATGTACAATGTTTTGTTTTAAATCTATGGGTCGACCACACGATAAGGTCTTGATACCTTTTTGGTTTGTTACCCCTCAAAAAATAATTAATTTTAACTTGTACATGCAATCTGCATTTTTAAACTTTAAATGAAATTTACTTTTATATTGTTATCAATTTGTATGTATTTTATATTGTTGCTTTTATATTGAGAAAATAAACTGAACTGAACTGAACTGAACATAAACACGCACGAACAACCACACACACACACACACACACATACACACACGCACATACACACACACGCACACACACACACACACACACGCGCACACACACACACACACACACACACACACACACACACACACACACACACACACACACACACACACACACACACACACACGTTATGAAGAGCTTAATTCCAAAAGGCGCTAAATCTCCTTTCCCTAAATATCAGTACAGTAATGAGTACAGTAAAGTATAGTTATCTAGAAATCAACATTTTAAGACAAATTACACGATACAAATTCAAAATATGGAACGTTCCATTTTCCTATTCAAATAATTGAGCAAAGAAATCTGTTTTCTTGTAAGTTAAAAAGTAGATTTAGCGCCTTTTGGAATTAAGCTTTTCATATAGACACATTATACAGACACATCCGATTCTGCCACATAATCATGCAATCAGAGATAGCCCCGCATTAATATTCATGACAAAATAATTATTGCAATCTCATGAATTGTTTTCAAATGAGTAATCTACATACACTAGGAAATGTGGAAAGAAGCAAATTCATACCATTCAAATAACATTTATTAAATTAACATAATGTTCAACAGCATGAAACATATGTCTTAAATAATGTCGACATTAAACTTCAATTGAGAATTGACTTGACTTACTTGACTTATGCCTTTCACTCCAACGGTGGGTTGAGTGGTGGCATCTGCATCACGATTTCCCGCCATTTTTGCCGATTACTTGCCAGGTGTGCAGCCTCTGTGATGGAGTTTATATTTCGGTTGGAGCAGTCTGATTTGATGCAGTCTGTCCATCGCTTTGGAGGTCGTCCACGTGGCCTGGCCTCGTCTATTCTTCCTTCTAGTACAACTCTTGGGAAGCGTGATGGAGGCATTCGTTGTGTGTGTCCAAAGAAGCGATGTCTTTTTTGGGATATCCGGTCTACTACTGTGTGATTCATGTTGAGCTGGTTTCTTATAATTGTATTTCTAATTCTGTCCATTCTTGTAACACCAAGAATCTTCCTGAGGCATGTCATCTCAAATGTCAGGAGTCTTCTCTCGTCTTCCTTTTTTAGGGTCCAGGTTTCGGATCCGTAAAGTAATATCGACAGGACAAGCACTTTGTAAAGCTCTGTCTTTGTTCTTTTTCTAATTTTGGTTGATCGCCAGATGTTGTCTTTGGACTACGCCCATAGCCTTTCCAATGCGGTGTTTAATGTCCTCAGTGGTAGATCCATTTTGGCACATTATTCCGCCTAGGTATGTAAACTTTTCCACTTGTGCTAGTTGTTTTCCATCTATGGTGATGTTTAGTTGTTTGACCTCTTTGCTGATGATCTGCGTTTCTGTCTTTTCAATATTGATCTTCAGTCCAAATTTTGAGCTGCTATGTTGGACTTTGGAGTTTGAAGGTCCTTTTCACTTTCAGCTATCAGTGCAATGTCATCAGCAAAACGCAAGTTGTTGATGATTTGGCCTTGGATGTTTGTTCCAATGTTGATGTCCTCTAGTGCATATCGCATCACTAGTTCAAGCAGGATGTTGAACAGCTGTGGAGACAGAACGCATCTTTGCCTTACACCTGTTGTAGTTCTGAAGCAGTCTGTAGTGTCTCCGTTGACTCGTACCGCACTGAATGACTTCTGATATAAGGCCTTCATGAGTTCAATGAATTTGCTGGAGAATCCAAAGAAGCCGAGTGCTTTCCAGAGTCCCTCCTGCCAAACCGAGTCAAAGGCTTTTTCGAAGTCGATGTAGCAACAGTATAAGTCTCTCTTTTTCTCTATGTACTTTTCTGTTATTTGTCTGATTGTGAATAGTTGGTCAATTGTTGACCTCCCCGGTCGAAACCCTGCTTGAGCTTCTGACAGTATTTCTTCCGCTCTATTTGTGAGGCCTATCTGTAAGATGGTAGTCATCACCTTTCATGCATGGCTTAGTAAGATGATTCCTCTGTAATTGTTGCAATTCAGTTTGTCTTTCTTTTTGTAGATTGGTGTGATGATGGCCTTCCCCCAGTCATCTGGAAATGTTCCCGTGTCCCATATTTTCTTACAGAGTTGGTGAAAGATATTGATCCCGGTCTCGCCTGCTGCTTTAATTTCCTCAGCTGTAACACAGTCAAATCCAGGTGACTTTTCATCCGTTAGTCTGTTCACAGTAGCTCTTACTTCATCACGCATGATTTCAGGTTCTGCATCGTTTTTTGGCATTTGAGGGATATTTTTTGCAGCATCCTCATCCACACGGTTCCTTCTATTGTAGAGCTCTTCAAAATTCTCTTTCCATCTTGATTTTACGTCTTCAAGTTCTGTTAAGACTTTGCCATCTTTATTCTTAACTGATTGCATTCTAGTTGAGGCCTTCTTAGTTATTGTCTTGATTGTAGCGTAGACTTCTTTTGCTTTTGATGCTTGGTGGGCTTTGTCTACTTTTTTGCATAAGTCTTGTAGCCAGGTGTCATGACAATCTTTGGTTTTCCTCTTTATCTCTCGGTTCAAGTAGTTGTATCTGTTTTTTTTTGGTTGGGTCTAATAACTTTGCTTGTTTTACCCTGCTACGTTCTTCGGTCAGTTGAATTACTTCCGCACTTATCCATGGTTTTTCCTGTTTCTGTTTCTTATATCCTAGAATTTTCTTGGAAATTTCGTTGAAGGCGGTTTTTATTTCCTCCCACATAGTTTGTGCGTCTGTGTCTGTGTCGGGTAGGTCTAGCAGTGGTGCAAAACGCCCTCCAATTTCAATTTCATAGTTTGACTTTGTCTGTGGGTTTTTCAGTTTGAACACATCATACCGTTTAGGGTATTTAGTTATCCTCATGGTCTTGAATTTCAGGCGTAAGTTGGCTATCACAAGCTGGTGGTCAGATCCTATGTCAGCACTCGGGAAACTTCTGGCATTTGTGACACAGTTTTTGTATTTGTTGTTTATCATGATGTAATCTATCTTGTTGTGTGTCTTTTGGTCCTGTGATTCCCACGTCCAATGGCGGCTTGATTTCTTTTGTTTGAACATGGTGTTGCAGATACACATGTCATTAACGGCACAGAAGTTCAGTAGTTTTTCTCCCCTGTCATTTATCTTGCCAAGTCCATAGTTGCCCAGGACACTTTCCCAGTTTGAGCGATCTTCTCCAACTTTGGCATTGAAGTCGCCCATGATGACAAGTAGGTCGCTGCTATTTGATTGGTTGATGGTTAGTTGCAGTAGGTCATAGAATTCATCTACCTTTTCCTCAGTGTCTGCTGTGTTAGGTGCGTATACTTGTATTATGGTCATGGCGCCAGTCCTCATCTTAAAACGAGCCGTTATTATCCTAGGTGATAGCGGGTTGTATCCTAGTAGGGCATGTTGTGCTTTTTTGTTCAGGATGAGTGCTACTCCTGCACGATGTGTTGTGTCGTTGCTGGAGCACAGGATCTTGTAGCCCTGTGTTGCGAACTCTCCTGAGTCAACCCAGTGTGTTTCTGCGACTCCCAGCACTTCCCAGTCAAACTTCTCCATCTGATTTAGTAGAATGTCCAGATTACCTTGTTGGTGTAATGTCCTACAATTCCATGTTCCGATTCCGGTGGTTATTTTGGTGGTTAGTAGTGCCATATTTCCGTCCGAGTTATCGGCATCATCCCGTCTAATCGGAGTTCGGCTTGGTGCTTGACCCCTTAGGTTTAGAGATGATGCGTCATCCTTCGCTACGGTTGGTAGGTTCATCAGGAGAGGTGGCTGGTTAGTATGGGCAGGGGCTTTAACCCTGGTGCTGGTTTTGGCTTTCATCATGATGCAGTTTCGCTCGTTGTTAAGCTAGGCGGGTGAGACTTTCCTCTCCTAGCCACCCTGGTCTGTTTGTCGCCAACTGAACAAGTCAGTTGGTTTACAACCCCACCACGCGAAGGTAGACCAGGACGATTACCCGTTATCTCACAAGTCGGTTGTCCGCTCGCATCACACACTACATTGTGGTTGTAGTGTGGTGTTTGCTACCACGGACGGTCTCCTTTTTGTTGTCAATCATACAAGTATGATAGAATACAGATTTTTTTTGGGGGGGAATTTTTTTTTTGAGAATTTTTTTTTTGAGAATTATAAAAAGACAAAACAATTTTCTGTTAAACAAAACATTATCTCTAGAGGTATTTTCCGTGCAAATCAACATTTTTTAATATATAAATTAGTTGTCTCTTTTTCTTTTATAAGATATATTGCTGAGATAAATAAAAGTACTTTGCTACGTACGAATTGTGTATTAGGATTATATAACAGCTATACATACATATTGGCTTTTGCCAATAACTTGGTATGAGTAATATTTTGTACATGAAATAGATATGAACTAAATATTACAAAACAACATTTTTAGCAGTCTTTTTTCAATGGAAAAGTTATGTACTTCCAGTATGCTAATTGTCTGAAATTCATTAATTCTCAACAAAACTAATACAATTGATCTTCATGAATCCAGTTTAACTTGTATGAGCATTTTATAGTCATATGGAAATGAAATCATTATTTTCTCACTTAACTTAAAAACAAAACTTGAATTATGGATACATCCCTATACAAAAATAAACAATTGCCACTACAACCTACCATACGATAAGAACAACAACTACAGCAACTACTACTACTACTACTATAACAAGAATATATTTAGGAGGGAAATTGAGAAAGGCAATCCCATATAGGAGAAAAACTGGGAGAGAAACAGAAACAAATAGAAGGAGAGGGGGATATGCATGGAACATGAGACGTATATATTAAATAGTATCATAATAATTTAAGTCATGTTGTGGCAAGATTGTGCACAAAAGACTGCAAACTGATGTTCCGGTTACAAATATAAACGTTATAAATTGCATCAACAAAACATATAATTAATTTCAACTAATCATTTCCCGACAAACATTTTCACCGTTTGATTGACCAATTAAGGAATCAGCAACAATTACTATTTGAAGTAAGTTTCTTATTTGAACACGAACTACTTAATTATCCAGAATATCAATAAATTTTTTTTTTTTAAATTGTGCTCAATTTAAATTTTATTTTACTGCGATGTCACTCAATTCGTAAGAATATTGAATACAAACATATGTGTCCAACATGTGGTGAAATATTCCAAAACATGAATTCCAGAGACTAGATGTGTGTACATATATAATCATCACAAAATAAGAATACAATATTTTAGTAAGAAGTCAATTCAACTAATACGTTTACAGTGGAAGCATGCACCTGCCAGAGAAAGACATTATTACAGGAGCAGGATCAAGACCGGGTTCTATGAAGTTTACTAGTTCAACGGCCCAACACAGCAGTAAACCTAACACAATGAGAACATACATGCGGCCTGCCTACAGTGCCCGTCACAACGAGGTTTTACTATTCATATACATTTGATTCCAGAATCTAATTAAAAAAGGTGAACACAAATTCGCAGCTACAAGCCGACAGGGATTTATCCTTCAATCTCAATCCCTGTACTTTGTTGTATTTGGTGACAATAGCTAAAGTTCTGAACTATACAAAACATATAATTGAGTGTGCTGGCAGTCCTGGGGTATTAGTCTGTGAATTGTTTTCAGAATCATCTTGTATACATGTTCACACATTATGAGGATACTAAGCAAGATTTATTCTGGTGCTGTCCTAGCTTTGATTATAAATGCCCAGTAGGACAGCAATATATTTTGTTTTGACTTGTCAATGGATCATGTACTACATAATTGTACATCGGCTGGACCATAGCATAGGCAATATTCATCAGTGTGTGAATTTCGATCAGTTGTCACTGTCCTTCATGTCCTCTGGTAATAGCGTAAAGAGCTACAATGTTCACATGAATCACATCTAGTAGATTCCTTACTAATTAGGATCAATTGTGTGACTGACTGACTTATTTAAGTTTATCGAGCCTGTCTACTGCCTAGGTCCTTCTTCAAACTGTAGCTCCACCATGGCTATTCACCAACTGCAACACTTTAAAAATCAGTTCTCTTATCCGGAGATTTACGAACTGCTCAATATCATTTCGCATGAAAATAAGAGCGTGGGTAGTCCTGGTACATGTATTGTATGAATTGAAGTAGTACAGTTATCTCAATTGTAGATTTGTATTGCTGATGATACAAACCGTCGAACACCAGTGCAGACCACAGCTTCAGGGGCGCACTGTTAAAATAAGAAGACACAATGAATCAACACACAGTGTACAATTATATAAAACAGATCCAGAAATGAATGCGACTGCTAATAATGGTTATAATACAATTCAAAATGGTGCAGTTTTTCTAATTGAGGCACACAACATATGCTGCTCAGCCCAGGTTCATACTTTTCTTTTAGACAATTTGTATAGTGAAATCAAAATTTTAGCAGAGACCCAAGAAGACTGGGTCATGAAAAGTCAAATCTGTTTTTATAGTAATAAATCACATTTCTTTACAATACTGTACATATATATACCAGAACATCCATGAACAAGAATTACTAAACGTTTAACTCTTACTCTCAGGTAGATTTTGATACATCGTTTTATAATTGGCAACATGAATTCAAGACAAGGCATGGCTTGTTTAAATAATAGAAGAACAATTCAATTCAATGCATTCCTTATTACTTTAAATTATGCATTATTATTTGACCAAGATCGCTTTTAGTTTTACTTAGTCTTAGTTCGCGCAGTCCAACTGTCCAAGTTGTTAATTTAAGTAGTTAAGCGCTGTTAGTGCTAGACTAGGCCTAGGCCTAGGCCTAGGCTAGGCTATGCAAAGGCTTGCTGCTTTATATGTTGTGGTAACTGTTTCTACTGTATACCGAGCTACAATGTTCAAATGAATCACACTCAGTTTTAGTACTAGATTCCTTACTAATTAGGATAAATTGTGTGACTGAATTATTTAAGTTTATCGAGTCTGTCTACTACTAGTACTACCAATCCTAGGTCCTCCTTCAAACTGTAGCTACACTGCTATGCACCCACTACAACATCTAGTTAAACATCTGTTAATCTTACGGGAGACTTACATATTTATTATTCTTGAACTGCTCAACATTTTTTTGCATGAAAGATTGAGCGTGGGTAGTACTGGTAGTGTATATGAAGTAGTAGAGTTATCCCGAACCGTCGAAAATCAAAGACCACAGCTTCAGGGGCGCACTGTTAAAATCAGAAGAAACAATGAATCAACACGTACACACAGACAAGGTGTAAAAAGATAAAAACAGATACATACAGTTTAAAAAGAAATGAATAATAATGTTGTTTTACAATTCAAAATAATTCAGTTTTGTTTATAGTTGAGGCACACAAGTCAATTATGCTACTGAGCTCAGGTTCATTATATTTATGTTTTTAGACAATTTGAATTTAGTTGAACGCTTTAGCCTTGAATTTGAATTTATTATTTCTCATTATCTAACTCTAACTGTGATCAGCGCGATCCGCACGGCGCCTGGTTAGGTTAACTCTGGTCTTCTAGTCCTAGAGATTCTAGAAATGCTGTGTAAATCTAGATTGTTGTTGTATCACATATGAAATTTAGGAATTTAATTTAGGTAGTTCAAATATGCAAATAATATGATATTTAAGAAGACGCAGTCGACTGGCCTATAATAGGGACTTTTCGCTAGTGTGGACGAGAACGAGTTTCCCGTTTCAGGGTGGCCCAGAAATAACGGAACAGGGTATTTGCCATTATGAAGAAACGTACATAATATGTTCACTGGATAGATACTCTTTTTAAAAGAAATTCGTTATTCCGAACACCCAAACAAAAACATTACTGTTGTTGATATCAAAGTTCTTTTTAAAAGATTTTCTATCCAGTTAACCTAGTCTGTATGTTTCTTTTATAATGGAAAGTACCCCGTTCCGTTATTTCTGGGCCACCCTGTATAAGCAAATAATATGCGTATGACGTAATACTCCACGTTGACACTGTTTAACAATAGTAACTAGGTCCGGTAAGCTCCGGCATACTTATCTTGCCGGACCTAGTTACTATTGTTAAGCTTGCCAACGGGGAGTCTATACGTCATACGCATATTATTTGCATACATCACAGAAGCGGTCTATTGGATGTATAGTCAACCCGTGCTGTTCACTACCTGTTCGCTGCCTTTGAACCATTTTCGTTTTTAGTTAACGCGCGTTCACAATGACGTCGTTCCCTTCCACACACAATCATGACAAACACTCACACACACACCTTACACACTCAAACATACACATGCGCAAACACACGACCACTGAATTATTCAAACTCCAACACAGGGCACACATACACACATGCAATCACACACACGCACACACACACACACACACACACACACACACACACACACACACACACACACACACACACACACACACACACACACCTACATACATACATACACAAACGCACGCACGCACTCGCACTCAAACAAACACAAACACACACACATACACGCACAAACGCGCACACACATACACAAAGCCACGAACGCACACATTCACACACACACGCATACACCAGTTACATAATCCACCACACATACACATACACACGTATAAAACACACACACACACATATACATGTTGATACTTCTCTGATTACGTAATTCTGAAGACGGTGTACTGGATTTCCGACGAACCTGAAATCGGGCATGAACTCGTGCTCAGATTGGCCAGACGACGAGAGAGAACGTAAGTGACGTAATTTCTCGCCTAAATGACGTCATTTCTTCTAGTAGGGGCCACAAATATGGGTGTTCACTGCAGTTTGGGGTACAATTGTTTTACTTGGCATACAAACTCCTTGGATTAAAAGAAGAAAATTTATCCAAAGAGACACTCTGTATCAATTATGGAAATTAGGCCTAATTTGCATAGATACAGAGTGTCTCTTTTGACGAATTTTCTTCTTTTGATCCAAGGAGTATGTATGCCAAGTAAAACAATCGTACCCCAAAATGCAGTCATGGACCCTTTAACCACCCCACTACTCGTCGTCCTCAGGTTTGCGAAAAGTCCGTAATATACCAGCCCGGACCGTATCAAAGGCCAATGACCAAGACACGTCTACTGCAGATATCTACCGTATATTTAGGTCGAGTGGGACGGGGAGCTCCGGGCGGTAAACACTGTAGACAAGGACCCCGTCTTAACCCACACAAACTTGTCGCGAACGATGTGGGGTTAGTCCTTAATTCATGAATCTTGTTACAAAAATAATGCATCTGACAGAAAATCTGAACATGAGAAAGAACGCCGAGAATATGAATTTTGAAAATAATGAATACGAAGCTACTTACCGAATAATTATGTTTGAGAGTGATTTTTCAGTTCTTTAGATATCCATCGTCACGAAATCTCCGTGTCAAAGTTGAAACAATAAACATCAAGCTCCGTTAAGTGACGTCAGTATAGAGGTCAAATCTGATATTCAAGATGATTCCAAATATGGTCACAGTTTGGCCTTACACGGCAATCGCGCGATGACGTTTGAATAAATTAGTGACGTAGAACGTATCCCAGCATTCCATGTTAGCCAGTCCATGAAGTTTCCCAGATTAGCGGGCAGTATGACCCCCCTGGTTCACACTAAGAAAAAAGGGTGCAAAGTATGCAACACTGGCGGCTCCTTTTTAGGTACAACTTAGCACCTTTAAAGGTGCAATCTTGTACCTTTAGGGTACAACTTTGCACCTTTAAATGTGCAAAGTGACACTTTGCACTTTAAGGTACAACTTAGCACCTTTAAAGGTGCAATCTTGTACCTTTAGGGTACAACTTTGCACCTTTAAAGGTGCTAAGTTGTTCCTTAAAAGGTGCCGCCAGTGTTGCATACTTTGCACCCTTTTTGCTCCTTTTTTTCTTAGAGTGTTGGTCCGCACTCAGTTTTGCGTCTTTGTGATTGTATGCGCAAAATAACAATGACTTTAAGCGTATTAGATGCGCCGTGGTTCTGGAGGCTCATACCAAAGACTGTAGAATTACAAGACAGCTCACTGGCGGTCGCGCAGCGATGTCCCTTCAAACAGAATGAAGATTCAAATTGAGCTTAAAAGAAAGTTGGGTACACCCAGAGGTTTGGGAACAGTACTGAATCTTGTTCATTTTAATTAATGAACAAACATTTTAAAATTATTGTCGATGAGTTTTTTTGGAACAAATTTTCCCTTTGTTAGTATTAATTAAAACAAAAGTAAGGATCAGAACGTACTTACTTAAACTCGGCAAATTCAGGCTAGTATTACGATTGAACATCAGCTTATCTCCAAGTTGGGTACACCTGGGGACACGTTGTTTTACATATTTAATTTTGTCTTTGTTTAGTTATAAATATTTAAAACATATTGTCGATTACGTTTTTACGTTTATAATTATAGCTGTGAGAAATACATTTTTTGAAATTTAAAGATCTTACCGTGTAGAGAAAAAAATGGCAATGGCTACTCGCGTATTTTAATGTTAATGCGCGCTCAGTCCGCGCACTGTCTTTATTTAATTCTTTATTATTGTACGCGCATCCAAGTGCGCAAAACAAATTTCACGCGCGATATGCAAATTTGGGGTCATCAAACTTTATCACGTGTTCTTGAAGTTATTTTCAGTCAGGCGAAGTAAACATTGTTATTGTGACGACATAATGAAAAGCCTGCGTATCAAAGTGCGTGATAATTGTGTACATCGCGCTCTGCCCATTCACTTTGTACAGGATAATTGTACAGTGGTCGGTCTTTCCATTAAGCGTCTTTGCTCATACCATAGAAGTATGAATAAACAAACCAACCCGTTTATAACTAGAAGGCTCACTTAACGCGCGCAAGTCACGTGTCCCATAGACTTTGTACATGGGCAACATGGCGAAGTGAACCGATTTTTGAAGCTCCCGTGGACTACTTCTCTACGTCATCGCGTAGTGACCTAGAAATACTTGACCAATCATCATGCTATGCAGTGCGTAGACTATCGCGCTTATTTTCCTGCGCACTGTCCTAGATTTCATTACGCTTATGAGAACAATGAGAGCCATTGTGACGTATGCATATGAACTTGTTTTATTGACCTCGATCCCGTGACGACGCGTTTGAACTACTCTGTGATTGGTTAACTGAAGTTCCCAAGTAGCCCATAATGCAACCAGTTGTAGGCTCTTCCGGTGACCAAAAATCGCGGCACTCTGGCAGCAGTGACACCCCCTGGCTCATACTGGCTTCATTAATGTCGATTGATTTTTATATCAAAATTTACAAGCAATTTTTTGAAATATTAAAGAGATTTTCACTTATTTTGCTATAAGCTGAACACAATCCGTGATATTGATGAGTGATATAAAACAACTAACGTATTGTGATAGGCAGTCTATTACCTCTGAGCCCAACTCGGTAATAGATTTGACTATCACAAGAAGCCCATTCGTTAGTTGTATACTGTATTTAAAATAATAACTTACCTCGCCACCCCAATGCCAAAGAGAAGCATAAAGTCCCCACGGGATTGCATACTGTTGGGAACAAAATATATGTTATTAAATACTTTCATTTGTTTATCTAACATGATGAAGACGAAAGCGTTAATTTAACACCAAGTATGAGAAGATTAGGACTTGAAAATACCTTTAATTGTAATTATATTAGCATTTACATTTTTATGGTACTTGTAGATCATAACGACCATTTAATTAGTCTAGTAACTGCAAATCCTTCAGTTTATATCGTATTTGTACTAGATCCTCACAAACCCAAACCAATACATTTACTTTGTCTAAGCATGCAAATCAAGTGATTCAGTCAGTTTTGCGATGTAACGAGGTTTTTTGTCTTGCGTAAACAGGTAAAGGGATGAAAATTAACCACGATATGTAAGTTCAAAATAGAAAGAAAATAAACTGGAGAGTTAGACTTAATATTGTTTTCTTGCATCATTTGAAAGCCTTATCACCGTAAACTGTAAAATTTCACCTACTTGAGGTCCGCATTATCCGTGTGGTTTCTGAAATGTTTGACTTATCCATATGCCTGCAGAATGAATGTATTGCCATATTTCGTATGTAAATGTCAATCACTCCCCCAAAAACTGTAGTAAAATCGCCATATCTCAATTTTCTAATGTACTATTTATGAATTCTCAAAAATGTCAGATTTTAAGCTCGTAGTAAATATAAGTAATACCTCAGTAACAAGCTTCAACTTAACCCGATCACTACGGGGACGGAGAATTCTCGGTCCCCGTTGCGCCTACTATTTGGCTGAATACAAAGATTGAACCCTTGGCTACATGTATATCAAGTTTCTCCGACTCTAGTTGCGTGATTATTGTTTTATTACAATTTTATCATGGTAATACACAATTCTAATTTCAGGATATTCGTATACAAACACATACAAGCCAGTTCATAGTTATCGCACAGAATTTCACTTCGCTGAGCCTATTCTATGCATATCGATCGCCTCTATTGCGTGAACTACTTGAGCAGCGAACTCACGCTAGGTTGAATAGAAGCGAATACAATGCCATGGTCAAGCAGATATCGATCGGTTCTTTTGTGCGCGCCCAATGCGGTAACTCGACCGGTCCGTAAAATAATCTCGTATATAGCTATTGAAGCAGTATATCAATTGGCGTGGTAAAAGGGTTAAAAGTGAAAAAAATCCAGCGCCGACATAGGCACGGCACGGACAAATGACTGATTTATCATAATATTACAACAATATTGTACAGTAATACATACAACTTGTTTATGGCTATAAATGGGATTTAGACCGAATTAATTGCTAAATTCGCATTCTGTTGTGACGTTTGGTTATTTCGGACATGATCTGCCCTTTATAATTTATATTGTCCCATCGCAGCTCATCGCAACCCATGGCAAGCATCGTGTAACCATAGCCTAACGAGTTGGGACAGGGTGGTTGCGATCAATCGAAAAGTTGCGGTTATACACAAGTATGACGATGCGCCTAAATGCGCTAATCTGATGGGCTCAAATGCGCTTATATATTTTCTGACTTAAATTGAAAAATAAACGTGGCATTTGTTCTTTCTAACAATTGTGTTGTAAGCTTCTCGCTTGGTTTTGAACTAATATGAAAGTACACTTAATAGTATAAGTACTTCTGAATTAGAATCACTTCCACGAATGCTCTCATTTTTTTGAAATTCTGATTTCAAAAATTAGTATGTCCTTCCCACATGGGCAGGCGAAGATTTTACTCCAGGCTCTAATATCTAACCGTAACTGGCAAGAGACAGCTAAGGACTATTAAAAACAACGTGTGAGCACTACACACTAACAATGTTCATACATTTCCAATCACCGAATGCCCATCAAATCGCACAAATAACGTATTCTGACTTTCGTCAAACCCACACAGAATGTAATGCGTCGCCATTGAATTACACATGGTAAGATAAAGGCCGGTGTGAGCGTACAGACTGGCCATCGGATAGAGTGTCCGAGCTGCCATTCGGTATATGTACAGAGGGCATTAGTTGCCATGCATTACGAAACACACATATGCATTTTCTATAGGCCTGTACCATGACCCACGTTGTACACACACCCACAACTAATGGAGTGGGCACACGAGACTTGCGCCGACCTGCAACAAGACAATAGAACTTATGAAGGGCCGATCATGTTCGAAAGAACTAGACGTTACATCAGAATGCAAATATCGCAATAAATTCGGTATTATTCCCATTATAGCCATAAATAGGTTGTATGTATTACATTTAGGCTAAAGTAAACCTAACATGTTATTTACCGTGCTTAATACGCATCATAAGCCTGGTTTTGGGTTGTCGATCAAACAATAGCACGACTGGTCACGAGGAACGCATGCGCCGTGTGTTCTCTTGCGACGGCAGGTTCCCGTCGCAAGTCTTGTCGCAAGGTTTTTTTGAACATCAAAAAGTCGGTTCAAAATCCGTTGCGATCAAAACAATAGAAGAGAGAGAGAAAGAGCAAGGTGATTGCGGTGATTGCGGTTATTGCGGTGGCTTCATCTCACCCTATTGACCTATTGAAATTGCATCCATGGCAAATATTCATGGTTTGGTAGACAATACTTAATCCTGAATACTTCAGGCAAGTCTCGTCGCATGCGGTGACCTATTGAAATCGTATCCATGGCAACGATGCATGGTTTGGTAGACAATGATTTATCCTGAATACTCCAGGCAAGCCTCTAGATATTTCTGCTTTTCATCAAAAGTTATTTATTCTCATTACATACCCTTACCAATAATGAAAGGGAGGTGTTCAACCGACAGATTTGTATTATCATTATTGGGATTGGCATCCACATGACAACGATCGAATGGGAGGGGGGGGGGGGGGGGGGGGTCTCGGCTCTTGCGCTCTTGGGGCCCACGATTTAGACCGGCAGCCCAGAGGTCTTTTGTGCATTGAAAAGCGTACTGATTGTTGAACATATGAATATTTAGAGGAAAATGTAACAAATCCAAAAATATTAGTCTCCCTGGGTGTATCCGTGGATAAAGGGGTCCTTTGCGCCTCCAAAAGTTGGCCCCTGGGGATTGTCCGATGCTTCTATTTTGTGCGATTGTACGGTGTTAATCGTCACTCACGACTCATCACGGCGGGGTAAGCGCATCGTAGACAATGGCAATATCACTCAGGCATGTTACCTTTTTCGAACATTTTACGTTGGCTGTTTTGAAAGACGAAATACACGTTGATTCATTGGGGATTATATCCAAAACCTCTTGCAACTTAACAAATATGTCTTACAGATTACAGAATACCTATTTGATACAAATGTCGTCCGTTAAATTACCATACAGATGCCTCTGAATGTTGAAAATCGACTCGTCCAAGTTGTCTTTAAAAAATGGAGCTTCCTCTTTCAGAAATTGTATGTCCGTATAAAGTAAATGTTGTAAATGAACCCAGACGTAGAGGGACACGATCGCTGCACAAACATGTCAAACATGTCATAACATTAACATTTACAAATTTTTTAGTTAGCTACGAAGTGCCGTTATAAATCCTCATTTTTAGAAATCAATCATTTAACATACCCATGCTCAGAGTATACTAGTGACTCTTACATAATAGTGTACATGATTGATTATTTTGTTTGTATTTTTTCAATAAGTATAAATGAAAATATCTCCCACAAAATAATCATGAGCTCCATACAATATCATATTGATGTAAAGGTCTTAGTGTGCTCTGCATGAAAACATTATCATTAGCTGTCTAAAGCTATCTCAGAACAAATTATCATGTAAAATATTGACCTCAATAACGGGAAACAAAATATCACATTTTAGGCAATATACAAAAATAAGTATACAGCTAGTATTATTTCTGAGTGCATATTTGGGTTCCTTGTGAAATGTCCTTTAAAAAAATGTATACTTTTGATAGGATAGGGGGAGTTCTTCAGAAAATATTTGCTCTCGACTGTCTCTCGCAGAATCTCAAATCGGCTTGTAATGCACAAGGAGGCGACCTCATGACGCATGACCATGGGTGAATGTGTGTGTGTTTGTGTGTGCCCTGTCGCTAATGCCATGCGCTCATATTGGTTCCTCTGCATTCGGCTATTTTCTAGACGGGTGTGTATGGAATGTCGTAAAATTCATTTGTAAGTGGAAGCCCCGTTTGATCTTGTTTTGGTGATGGGGTTCATTCGAATGTATTTATATGGCCTTTGGGATATGCAACCGTGCTATTAATATGTATTCTGTAATCTGTAAGACATATTTGTTAAGTTGCAAGAGGTTTTGGATATAATCCCCAATGAATCTACGTGTATTTCGTCTTTCAAAACAGCCAACGTAAAATGTTCGAAAAAGGTAACATGCCTGAGTGATTTCGCCATTGTCTACGATGCGCTTACCCCGCCGTGATGAGTCGTGAGTGACGATTAACACGGTACAATCGCACAAAATAGAAGCATCGGACACTCCCCAGGGGCCAACTTTTGGAGGCGCAAAGGACCCCTTTATCCACAGATACACCCAGGGAGACTAATATCTTTGGATTTGTTACATTCTCCTCTAAATATTCATATGTTCAATAATCAGTACGCTTTTCGATGCACAAAAGACCTCTGGGCTGCCGGTCTAATTCTCTTTCATGTCACACAGTTATTATTTTTGTTGTTTTTCTACCTTGTTTACCGCGGTAATTTATATTTGGCCTATTGGAGGTCTTTGTATGAGCTAATTAAGAGCCAAAAGCTTGCACCACGTCCTATGCTTATATTTTGCAACATTTGTCTTTGCTAGGGCTCCATACTCAGGCTAATTTCATATAAGCTTGGTGCACCAATAGGGTACCCACCGCTAGCATGCTCCTCAGGGAGTAGAGGATGTGTACAATGCGGGTGTGACGCTTAGAGGCTATTATAGGCGCTATATAATACGAACTACTATTATTATTAATTATTATTAAATAATATTATTATTATAATTAACAATATTACTATTATAATTATTATTATTAGTAGTAGTAGTAGAAGTAGTAGTAGTAGTGGTAGTAGTAATAGTAGTAATTTGTGCATCAAGACCATATCAATATAAGAGCAGAGAAATATTAACGCTCATCCTTGAATTGCGGAACATTTTGTGAGTGTTTATATTGTACATCTGCAGTGAGTTTGTACAGGGCGGTGATGTATTACATACTTTGGCAAAATCCGCCTTTCATATGTGCACGTGACCAATCGCAAGCTGTTGCAGGTCGTCGCAAGTATCGTGTGACCACTCCATTATGGAGCAGTCAGACGATGCTTGCGACGACCTGCAACAAGACAATAGAACTTATGAAGGGCCGATCATGTTCGAAATAACTAGACGTTACATCAGAATGCAAATATCGCAATTAATTCGGTATTATTCCCAATTATAGCCATAAATAGGTTGTATGTATTACATTTAGGCGAAAGTAAACCTAACATGTTATTTACCATGCATCATAAGCATCATAAGCCTGGTTTTGGGTTGTCGATCGAACAATAGCACGACTGGTCACGAGGAACGCATGCGCCGTGTGTTCTCTTGCGACGGCAGGTTCCCCGTCGCAAGGTTTTTGAACATCAAAAAGTCGGTTCAAAATCCGTTGCGATCAAAACAATAGAAGAGAGAGAAAGAGCATGCGGTGATTTAGACTGTGGGCTGACACCTCAAATTCTCTCTTTCCGTGGTCCCCCAAGGGCTACCACTTGCTGTATGTTGTAAAATTTGTCTAAAAATATATGCATTTATCTGAACCCAATTGTCGGTTGCATAATTTGCAAAAGAAAATTAAAATTTATAAAATAGTCGCAGTATTTGCAAGTGAATGTTCTTGAACGGATAGGTATGCAACCATAGATGGCTGTACTAATCATTGTGAGCACTGCACACTGTGCACACAATCAGTGCAAGCCTGTGCATGTGATGTGGTGTGTGAAGTTATGTGTACTGTGTGTGAGCGTGTGTGTCTGTGTGTAATACCAATGGCGTATTTCCAGTGTACACAACCTCGTTCAATAACTTGTTGAAGTGCAGCTCTCTATTTAGACAAATATAGTCTGCTAGAGGATTGGCTGTGTATTATATGTGCATTTCAAATGACTTCTTTGATCATTCAGAGATCACAGAAGAATTGGTTCATAATCTAATAGTACTTCTGTGGAATGTCCAAGCCCTGATCACTTCTAGAATTAGAAAGCGTGTCAACAATCTCAAATAATGTGTCGTTTTTTTTCCCCAAAAGAACTATACAGTCACTCATGTACATATTTACAATGATTTATGCGTACTGTTTTAAATAAAACATCATATTTTCATCATTATTTTTTAATCTTAATTATTAAACATTGGATACATTAATGCTTGTATTATTTGGACCATTTGGAATGATACTGCTTACAGAGTAAAATTGAAGATTGTATATATATTTTTAAAGAAGAATAATGGCTTTATACTTCAACTAACTGTTAATTACTCAATATCATGTCCCCGTATGATACAATTGGTGTCGATATTTTAATTCGTCACACTTGCCTTTATATCAGATAACCATATAAAAAGTACATTTATTTTCCTAATCAAAATGAAAGCTCGTCGGCATAATTTGGTGTTCAGTTATGCATGGGCATTCCACAGAAGTACTACTAGTATTATATTATGAACCCATTCTTCTACAATCTCGTCTAATTGCGGTTATTGTGGTGGCTTCATCTCACCCTATTGACCTATTGAAATTGCATCCATGGCAAATATTCATGGTTTGGTAGAAAATACGTAATCCTGAATACTCCAGGCAAGTCTCGTCGCATGCGGTGATTGTGGTGACCTATTGAAATCGTATCCATGGCAACGATGCATGGTTTGGTAGACTCTCCTTTATTCTCCTTTATGTCCCACAGTTGTTATTTTTGTTGTTTTTCTAACTTGTTTACCGCGGTAATTTATATTTGGCCCATTTTGGGTCTTTGTATGAGCTAAGAGCCAAAAGCTTGCACCCCGACCCCCGTCGTATGTTTATATTTTGCAACATTGTTTCTTTGTTATGGCTCCATACTAAGCATACTTAGGTTAATTTCATATAAGCTTGGTGCACCAATAGGGTTGCCCACCGCTAGTATACTCCCCGGGGAGTAGAGGATGTGTACAAGGTAATTGTTAAATGCGCGGGTCTGACGCTTACAGGCTATTAGGCGCGATGTAAATACGAACTACTAATATTATTAATTATTAATAAATATTATTGTTATTATTATCATTATTACTATTATAATTATTATTATAATGGCAGAATGGCTGAATGGCAGTGTTCCCCTGGCTGCCCTGAATAGTGTTTATTTAATCTTGAATTTTACCCTGTTTACTTTTATTTTCGACTTTGAATAATATTAAGATTGAATCGGGCAACTATAACTCGTTCAATTTGTATTATTTTCAACAACATTTCTTCACTTTATAGGCTGTACAACATTCTTTTTCGTGCAAATTTACAAACCTCGACAAGTACTCAAGTATATCTTTGATCGTAAGTTTGTGATTGATCAGAACCATTTATGGAACATCATTAGGTTGTAAATAATAATAATAATAATATATTACATAACAAGATATACAACATGATACTACACTAACCTTCTACTCCATGTTCCTGATAACACTGTGCAGTGAAGCAGTCGATTTGTGGATCTGAAAGAATGAAAACAACTAATTATTTCATTTTAGTTTGACACTATTTTATCGTATAACAAACCAAATAATCATCACAAGGCGAAACTGGACACTTGTTTATGTTGAAGTATTTCACATTGATTTCGGATGAAATGTCATTAAACCGCACATCATAGGAAAGCAATGTCTAAAACGTAAGGCAAACATATACTTATTTAAACATACTACTGGCAAGCGCCACTCCGCGACGCCGTGCGTGCGAGCATACAGTCCTGTATACAGTAATCATTTGCGCTATGAGTCTTATCGGCAACAGCACGGCCGTCGTCTTGCAAAGAGGCGTATCTCGAAAATAGGCCTTTTTTATTGTCTACTTGGGGTTTTTGAGGTCAAAATTTTCATTGGGCCAAATTTCAGAAGAGCTCAAGTTATAGTTATTGAGATATCCGGGGCCCTCTGTACCCGATTGCATAACTTTCGTCGTATTCCGTACGCCAAAAGGGCGTATCTATACATACGCCCCTGTCCGTGAAAATTTTGTTGGCTTCTGCTCGGTATCCGTCTGGGAGAGGGATGTATCTCGAGATACGCCATTTGGCAAACAAAAAAACGTCAGAAAATTTGCGATATATTTTAGGTAAAAGGATGTAAGTATAGATTTTCAACAATGGTGCAGGAAATAATACCGCGTGGCGGATGTTTAGACAATATTATGATGCCGGATCGGTTCGGATGCGATGCAGCATAATTATACGCGTATATTAGGCAAAATATACGATCGACGACGTCGCGCGTGTACTAGCGCATTAGATCGATCGAGATCGACTCTGAAAAATCATCCTGCAAATTCCAATTCAACATTACGCTTCATATTTTGTGCATGCAACAAACGGCGCACAAAACACCATGACATCTCCAAATTACACGGCTTGGTACGAACAGTCACGTTCACGTCACGTTCACGTCACGTTCACGGTTCTGTACCTTTTGTGAAACAGGTCACCCAGATCTACGAACAGTCACGGTAAAGTGACCCAACAATTTGTCGTTTTCCATGCCGGTAAAACTCGAATCGTCACGTCTACCAAAACGTGACGTGACTGTTTAATCATTATTTGTAAAAGTGAAAGCGCTTGTTACTAAGACTAGAAATGACGTCATCCAGAATATTCTCGACGACACAACTTTTCTCTTTTGTGCGATGGAATTCCTATGGGGATTGCGTGTTTAAGGATTTGTCGCAGCGCACACAAAATTGTATGTAAGTGAATGGGGACCGCGGACAAAGTATCAGACAGTTGTTAGAGGGAGAAAATAAATCTTTCTAACAGATAACGTTAAATAGAAATGGATAATCAAATTAGAAACTGTGCTTATATTATGTTTGTCTAAACATTCGTGGTCCAAACGGGGATCGGAAACTGGTTACTCGCTACAGCCAACTACGGACTGTGTCCGCTTATGCCTAGCTAGCCACCCCGACCGCCAGGCGCCAGGGGCTCCGGCCGCGGCCCGTGGTGCTTGCCTAGCAGTACACGATGAGGTGGCCAGCTGTTATTACCGGGTTTAGTTAACAACACAATTACTTCAAGGGTGACAAGTTACCAATTTGTTTTGAGCGTCCCATTGGCCCTGTGTATGCATACTTCAACAATTATTAATTAGGCTCATCTTCAAATCAGACGGTGTGCAAATTATTTCATTATTACTGCATTATCAGAATATCTTTATGTACATATGCAACACAGCCAATCCTCGAGCTTACACTACAATACATGCCCAAACTTCAAGTTCAAGATTAAAGACTATAAGATTTGTTTCTTATATTTAAGCCACCTATGAGGTGTCTTAAATTTAAGAAAAAAATCTTACGCTGAAATGTTTATGGAATACCAATGCTTGTTGCTTAGCAAATTTGCTTATAATAAGCAAAAAAACTTAGCAAATTTGTTTACCGAAAGTGCGTCTAAAATGTAAGCAAATTTGCTTACGAGGGAATTTAAGCAAAAATGCTTAGATCTAAGCATTTTTGCTTATAATAAGCAAAAATTCTAAGATTTCTTGCTGTATGTGTTTATAGAATACAGGCCCTGATGCGCATAGGCGCCGGAAGTGGGGGGGGGGGGGGGGGGGGGGGCAGGGGGGGCGGCCGCGCCCCCCCCCCCCCCCCCCCCAATCCAAAAAGTGGGGGGGCAAAACGTGTTTTTGCCCCCCAAAAAGCCCTCCCCCCCCCCCTCAAAAAAAAAAAAAAGAAAAAAGAAAGAAAAGAAAGAAAGAAAGAAAAAGGAAAAGAAAAAATTAATGTATCAGCCAATACTTGTTAATTATAACGTTTGAAAACTATAGTTATACAGCCATTTAACGTTTTCGCTGCGCGCTTCGCGCGCAAACAAATTATCTCAGTTTGTTGTGTAACTTGCACGTCTGGAGTGGATTTTTCTGTACCACGTAGTTCCTGTGTAGGCTGTTATTGCTCTGGCTGTTTGTGTGACGTGCACCAAATTGCACCATTTCAAGTATATGAATGCAAAATCTTCCCCGTGGGAGGGGCATACCACCTCCCAAACCATCCCCCTATGGCTCTGCCCCAGCCCTCGGTCGCTTCGCTCCCTCGGGACTCATTTTTGACTGTAAGCTATGTTGTTGGATCATACATAATGTGGCATATGGTTTATGTTTCTATGCACCAAAACTGCACCATTTCAAGTATATAAATGCAAAATTTTTCCCCGTGGGAGGGGGAAACCCCCTCCCAAACCCTCCCCCTCTGGCTCTGCCCAACCCTCGGTCGCTTCGCTCCCTCGGGACTCATTTTGGGCTGTAAGCTTTGATGTTGGATCATACGAATATGCCATATGGTTTATGTTTTTATGCACCAGAATGCACCATTTCAAGTATATAAATGCAAAATCTTCCCCGAGGGAGGGGGATACCCCCTCCCAAACCCTCCCCCTCTGGCTCTGCCCCAGCCCTCGGTCGCTTCGCTCCCTCGGGACTAATTTTTGGTTGTAAGCTATGTTGTTGGATCATGTTTTTATGCACCAGATTGCACAATTTCAAGTTAAAAAATGCAAAAGCTCCCTACCGTGGGAGGGGGGACTCCGCTCAGTCACTTTGCTCCCTCGGGCTTGGTCGCTTTATCCTCGCAATGTCTCACTCTCACCTCTGGCTCAAAGTTGGCAACTCTGTGAGTGTGGTTGGGCATGAGCCCCTAAACACATAAATCGTGAGCCCCCTTAGTGTTTTGCCCCCCAATCCAAAACTGCTTCCGGCGCGCCTGCTGATGCGTCGCGACGATATCGACGAGATTCGAGAGCGGGGCCGAGGCGGGGCCGAGGCACAGTTTGACGACGCGGCGATCGAGTAAATTGCAGGCTAGGCGCCGGATCAAAACAACATACAACGAGACAAAACTCAGAAACTAACCACAATCCTTGTAACCATTATATGTTTTTCATTTCCAACAATATGTGAACTTAAATTGCCACATTTTGACTCTTGTGAGTTGTGAAAAGTGACAACTTTGCCTTTTCACTCTCATGCATGACTTGAAAAATCAATTTTATCAGTGGCGTAGGTACGGGGGAGGGGGCATATATTCTGAAAAAAAACAATAGAAAACATAAGGGCACATTTAGGTGTGCCCCCCAATAATTTTTGGGCGACTGGACCTGGTCTAGACTTTTTGCTTGGTCCTGGACTAGATATCTTCCACGGTCCTGGTCCTGGCTACAAAAATAGGGACTGGTCCTGGTCTAGGCCTAAAAAAAGGTACTGACAAAAATTTACGACTACCCCCCCCCCCCCCCCATTATATAATTTTATATTTTTATTGTACATTATATATTTTTACATTTCATTGTATTAGTTTCACTAGCATTAGCTGCATCATTAGTACACTGAGTTTTTTTTTTTCAAAGGGGAAGGAGAGGGGGTTATTTCGTCAGCCAAATTTCTTTGAGCGGGGGGGGGGGGGGGGGGCGGGGTAAGCTGTAGATATTTGGAGTCAATTAAAAACAGCCAAAACAGTATTTTTGGGGTACACCCCCCCCCCCTCCCCCCACCCGCCCCCATGGGTACGCCTATGAATGGTACATTTTGTTTCATTCATTTCACATAATCTATACGACATCTTCGGCCTGAACCAGCTATTTTGCCATTAGTTTCTTCTCAATGACAATTTAGGTTATTTTTTTAAACGCCAGTGGCAATTTACGTGAGCTTTCGTAGATTGCATATAGCAGGTCAACAAATTGTTGGGTCACGTTACCCTACACTTCGTAGATTTGGGTGACCTGTTTCACAAAAGGTACAGAACCTGAACGTGACGTGAACGTGACTGTTCGTAGATTTGGGTGACCTGTTTCACAAAAGGTACAGAACCTGAACGTGACGTGAACGTGACGTGAACGTGACTGTTCGTACCAAGCCAAATTACACTGCAAATCTGGCAAGCTGATCCAATATAAGGTTTGTATACTCTTGAGTTTTTATTGTATTTTACGATAGCCAATGTACCGATGATCTTTTATGACAAACTCGTTCATCTGCTCTACACATTTCGCATGCACTGCACTACACGCTACAAGTAGGCATTGTGAATGTGGCCAGGGAACTTGGCCGGCCCGGACCGGGGGAGAACCCGGCCAGAAAAGGGGGACAGGGCTGACTTTGAAATTAGATTTGCCGAGAATGCACTGTCACTGAACTAATCTCTCTAGAGTTACAGTTAGCACTGAACATGTGACTAGAAACTTATAACTAACGATATATCTGCATAAAATATGTGTATCTTGCTGTTTTTTATTTTGTATTTTGTATTTGGTTTACGATAATTTGACTCAAATTTTGAAATGGTAATTTTTAATCTTTGTAGTTTGTAATTTTAGAATCTTGATTCTCGCTTTTGAGTTTTGTTAAAAAAATAAATGTAGTACCCAGCTAGCCACCTGACGTTGGCCGATGTCGGAATTTGTTTGCCGGATGTCGGCATATCGCCGTTGGCTCGAGGTTAAAATGTCCGCCAGCACAACATCGTCACGACGTCATTTTTGTGATATATTGGCATAAGGTCATTTTTCCGACAATGGCCCAACATCATGTCATGAGATGATGTTGGGCCATTGTCGGAAAAGGACCTTATGCCAATATATCACAAAAATGACGTCGTGACGATGTTGGGCTGGCGGACATTTTAACCTCGAGCCAACGGCGATATGCGACATCCGGCAACCAAATTCCGACATCGGCCCAACGTCAGGTGGCTAGCTGGGTAGTAGTACCTAATTATCAGTTTAAAACCCTAACATTCGATAAATTAAGTTTGTATTTTGTAACTGAGACTTTATATAACTCAGGAGCTCTTTTGTCATTTCACTGTTTCATGGGCTAATTACTAATTTGCAGTTTTTGCACTCTCTGAACAGATGTATTAAAACAAAATAATAATAATTTGGTCTAGTATTTTGACAGCACATCAAGGTGTCCTCAGCAATATATTTGAACATGTAGTGAAATATTTGTTTCTTATGAATGTTTTATTTTCTGTCATCTCATAGCAATATTTTGAGGATGTGGTTCAACAAGGACTGGAGACTGATGCTAGTCTGGTGTTACCAGGTGGTACTTCAGCCTGGATTACTTATCTGCCGGTTCTCTACTCGCCATGCACAGCTAGTCAGCTATCCACAGGTATTCCTTTTACTATAATTGTAATCATCCCACTCATTTATGTGCATGATTCTTTTTTTCTTCAGAGGTTAGCTTCTTCCCATTATCAATTAAGAATTAATTTGGACAAGAGGAATAATCTAAAGGCCATTCAAGTTTTCTTGTTATATTTGATGAATTCAATATTGGTATTATACAACCTAATTATCTCAGATATCAACTTCTCAGTGAATTTATCTATTGGTTTGCGGCAATGAATGATTAAAGTTATCTAAATAATTTAAGCAAATTTCTTCATGTGTTCAATATCATTGTTCACCTTTCTATTAAATTTATTTGCATGTTTTGGTAATTTGTGTTGACACCTTTTATTACTCTACATGTTTGTTCAGGACAAGACAATTTAGTTTAAAGTTTATAAAGTATTTTATATCCTACATGAATGAAATCCTGTTCAGTGATTGGTCTACATAGCGTCATGTGACCACACATAGTTATGCCCATGGAGAAAAATGTGCTATGCGTGCCGTCATTCATGGAATAGTAAATGCTATTCCATGAATGACGTCATAGACGCCGGGTGATCATATTGAGCCCATAGAGATGCGTGTTATAAATCTTCCCTGCGAGCAGAGGTATTGTTTTAGCTTGCGAAAGATGCTCGTCGAGATATCTCAAAGAGTTATTTAAAAAGAAATACAGCACATTTTCACCCGTGAATATCAATAAGTTCAAAAGAATATTCTAGAGATGCATTTCATGTATAACGTAGCGGTATTCGAATTTTAAAATTACGACAATGGTGCACATAGTGCATCGTTGTCCTTCTGTGGTCGTGACACTAATTCGTCATTTAACAATCGGCCGCGGTGTGCACTGCACTAGCTGTATGTGTAATGTACGAATAACTATTTTCTCCATACAATTACACGTGTGTAGTATTTAAAGCAGGTTAATTATTCACTTTGATGCGCGCGTTTTGCATTTGGGTGCGCATTAGTTGTTAATGCGCGTAACCATGAATGGAAAGATAGCACAATACGCGCTCTGCGCTAGGTCTATTGCGCAAAGGGGGTCAGTGTCACAAACAGAACATAGTCAGTGCAGTGATGGTTCCATGATCAATGTTTTGGTTTTCTTTATATTTTTCTTTAATTTAATTGAAATCATTTATTTTTGCGATGATTATGATTATGCGAAGGATATAAAACAAATATATCATGCACTATTTCGAGCCACTAGTGAAATTATGGATTCCTCGGTGACAGAAAAAGCACTATGTTCTTCGGGTCTACGACCCTCAGAACATAGTGCTTTTCCTGTCACCTCGGAATCCATAATTTCAACTAGAGGCTCTCAGTGCATGGTATATTTGTTTAATATCCCTCATAAGATCGTTTTACCATTCTATTTGACAAATGATAGTTTTGGACAACACGCGCAATCCCCGCGCAATCACGTGACCAGGCTTGATGGCAAAAACTAACACTAAAAGTTCGTTACGCGTTCGTCCCATAGATCATGTGTTTTAGCAAAATGCACACGCGATCAAATTTGTGCAGTATTCTATGGCGCACACGTTCTAGTCACGTGATTGACATTGCTGGTAAAAACTAACACCCTAGGAAGAAGAACGCCAAGACAGCCAATAAGCACATCCGTGGGAGCGCTAGCACGCATTCATCGCGTATGTGCGCAACTGCCAGCGCGTTGGTGCGCACTCAGTTTTGCGTCTTTGTGATTGTATGCGCAAAATAACAATGACTTTAAGCGTATTAGATGCGCCGTGGTTCTGGAGGCTCATACTCGTTTCATTAATGTCGATTGATTTTTATATCAAAATTCACAAGCGATTTTATGAAAATAGAGATTTTCACTTATTTTGCTATAGCTGAACACAATCACTGATATTGATGGGTGATATAAAACAACTAACGAATGTGCTTGATTGTGATAGGCAATCTATTACCTCGGTGGGCTCAAAATGACTATTACCCTCAGCTACGCTTCGGGTAATAATCATTTTGAGCCCACCTCGGTAATAGTATACAACTAACGAATGGGCTTCTTGTGATAGTCAAATCTATTACCGAGGTGGGCTCAAAATGATTATTACCCGAAGCGTAGCTGAGGGTAATAGTCATTTTGAGCCCACCGAGGTAATAGATTGCCTATCACAATCAAGCACATTCGTTAGTTGTTTTATATCACTCATCAATATCAGTGATTGTGTTCAGCTTATAGCAAAATAAGTGAAAATCTCTTGAATATTTCATAAAATCGCTTGTAAATTTTGATATAAAAATCAATCGACATTAATGAAGCCAGATGAGCCTCCAGAACCTGGGCACATCTAATACGCTTAAAGTCATTGCTATTTTGCGCATACAATCACAAAGACGCAAAACCGTGTGCGCACCAACGCGCTGGCTATTGCGCACATACGCAATGAATGCGTGCTAACGCTCCCACGGATGTGCTTATTGGCTGTCTTGGCGTTCTTCTTCCTAGGGTGTTAGTTTTTACCATAGAGTAACTATAATATAAAGACTAGAGAGTGAACTCGGCCAAAAAATCTGTCAAATTAGAAGCGATTTATCTAGGTCTTGAATATTCATGAGGCGCCGGATGATCCCATGTAATGCTATTTCTCACGTAAAAGTATTTGAAGTGTTTTGAAACTGTACAGCAGCGAAATTCTACTGAGCATGCGCAGTTCAACTTGCGCGCTGTATTTATATGATTTGCATATTTACGCACAAATTTTCTCATTAGCATATCATTATTATTCATGAGATGTTTTTTTCTCTCATAAAAGCACGTGTAGTGTTTATGTACTACAATGTTGATTATGTTTTCCAATTATACAGTATGTTTTTTTTTTTATAATTTCATCAGTTAACTATTTCCCTTGCTAAATGTACCATGTACAGCTTTGAGTTCTAATTTAGTCTTCATATTAAAGACAAAAATCCTACTGTTATGGGGCCAATTGTGTATGGGGGTGTAAGTTGGCATGCTAAACTGTTTTATATTTGGTGGAAATTGTTCCTATGGATTAGGCAATTTGTCTTTATTGTCAACAAGACTAGAGAGCAGCAATTAAGTTGTTGACCCCCCCCCCCCCCCCCCAAAAAAAAAAAAAAAAAAAAAAAAAAAAAAACAACTACAACAACAACAAACAAACAAACAAACAAACAACAAACAACAACAAATTCACCTAAATTAATCCAACAGGTTAGTTCTGGTTCTAATGTGTGCACCACCAGCATCACTATCAAACTTATCACTGATTATAAACCATCACAACTTAATTGATGTAATTCGATCACCATCGTAGTCATATTATTACTGCACATGCATGTCATCATAGCCTGTATGTAATAAAAATTAAAGGGGTAGTTTAGTTTTGGTAAGGCTGAACTTTAGTAGCTAAAACCTGCACAGTAACATTATAAACTAATAGTTATAACTCCACCATGCTTGAAAGGTATACAAAATTACAAATGACTAAGTAAAAAGCCTGTTATCATTCAAAAAGAGCCATTAAAACACAAGAGGGCGCTTTTAAAAAAGGCATTGTTTCAACCATTTTTCATACAACATTATGCATGTAATGTTTTATTGATATAATGAGTAGATAGCGAGATCATCAACAACTATTTTTAAAACGCTTTTGAAATTTTTTGAAAATGTGCAAGTATTTTTTTATTTTTTTCTAAAAATCATCTAATGTTTTATTGATATAATGAGTAGATAGCCAGATCATCAACAACTATTTTTAAAACGCTTTTGAAATTTTTTGAAAAAGTGCAAGTATTTTTTTCTTTTTTTCTAAAAATCATCTAATTATTTGGGCCCCAAATAATATTTTTATTGATATTTCAGCCGTTTCTGGGTCGATTTTGACCAAATAAAGTTTATTCTGCCATTAAAATTGCATGTTCTCTCAAATTTGACACTCAGTTTTTCATTACCTCACAAAAAAATTGTGATGTGCAGCGCCCTCTCTACCAAAACTAAACTACCCCTTTAAGTATTAAGTACTTGTAGGCCTGTCAGAATACACTTCTAAACATCATTCACTTTTAATTGCACACCCTCTCATACCACACATACATAAATATACATGATAAAATGTTCATTATAGGTTTCCATTAACATTTAATTTAAAAACAACAACAGTCATATATAAATTAAACAGACCAAAGAAAATATAACCAACCCAGTATAACTCCGGGGGAGAGGGAGGGGGGGGGGGGGGGGGGGGCACGCTCCCCAATTATTTTACAAAAACAATAAAAGTCATATCTAGACCATAAAAAGAGTATAAATGGGCCACTTGCCCCCATGCAATTATTTGACACAAAAAACTAGGAGAAAGATAAGACACAAATATAAGTCTGCCCCCACAACAATCTATGTGCCTTCCCAATCTTTTTGACCACACTATGTTACTGACCCCATATTTCTTCAATTTACATTTATAATTATGATCTTTTAATGCAAGTTATACAGTTCACTATTTGAAATCTCAAATTCAATTCAGTGTTGTTGTTTTTTTTCAAACAGAATTCAGACACAAAATGTACACATGAAATGTAACGGCTAGCACCTAAAAGAGGCATGAAGCAAGTAGCTTAATCGTCGAGTAGGCAGGTAAAGGCTGATTGGGAAAATCTACAAAATTTAACATTAAAATACATGCAGAGCAATTGAAATATTGCATTGAAAATAATAGCATCCAAACATTATAAAATACAATAAAATAATTGAGGTCCTACTATATACCCATACACTTTGATATAAGATTAAAACGCACACAAAATATTCTGTAACTAATAATTTGGTTAACCAAAAAAAACACATTATTTTGTTTAAAGTTACATGAATAATCAAAACTGTATAATTATATTTTTTTTTTAAAAGAAGAATATATACACATTCACTAAAAATAAATAGGTATAAATGTTAATTCAATAAAGTATTTAATTATTATATAATATGAGTTATGGTAGGGAGAATTGACAAATTCAAAACTATAGTCATATTGGAATTTACCAAAATGGGTTCATATAATCAAAATATAGATTACACAATATGGATGGGGCAATGCAAGACATTTATTTTGGTTGATTAAGTATATCAAATTATTGATTTATTATAGCTATACTGTTTGAAATATTAACACCATAAATCCTGATGTATTAAGTCTGTGCAAAAGTATTCTGAAATAAATGAGAATGTTACTAACCCCTTTGCTACTATATGATAAATATTGCATCAATATATTGTTTAACAAAAACCATCTTTAAAGGGATAGTTGACTTTTGGTTGAGAGGGCGCTACACAAAATTGTTGTGAGAAAATGAAAAACTGAGTGTCAAATTTGAAAGAGAATACAATTTTAATGGAAGAATAAACTTTATTTGATCAAAATCGGTTCAGAAACGGCTGAAATATCCATAAACATAACCATTTGTAATAAATGTGGGGCCCCACAAGAATCCGATAATTTTGAACCAGCCGTTAAAATTCGTTTAAAATGCCTCCTCTTTTCAAAAGAGTTTTTTTATTATCTCTCTATCTAATTACTATTTTAACAAAACATCACATGCACAATATTTTATTTAAAATGGTTTAAACAAATGCGTTTTTTGAAAGCGCCCTCTTCAGTTTAAACAGCTCTTTTTTAATGATAACAGGCTTTTTACTTAGTCATTTGTAAATTTGTATTCCTTTTGAGCATGGTGGAGTTATAATTATTAGTTAGTAATGTAATGGTGTAGGTTTTGATTACTAAAATTCAGTTTGACTTAAACTGTACTCTCTCTACCAGAACTCAACTATCACTTTTATAATTCCCGACAGTAACTTGTGATTTAATTATTACATTAAAAAATGTGAATTTTTAAATATGTAATCTAATGAAGACTTTGTTAAAAAATAATTGAGCACCAGTAAAAAAATAAAAAATAAAATAACCTGGGTCGGTATTCAATTCAATACTTTATAATACAAATTTACCTAGCATTTTTCTAGGCTGAGAACTTGTATTAAAATCGTTTTTTTTAGAATTTTACTTCAGTAAGTCTAAATTAAATATTTGAAGACATAATGACACCAAAATTTGGTCAACATTTTCAGTTGATGAAATAATCAAAGCTCAGTTTTGGCTAAGTAATCTACATTTTTACATGTATGGAATCAAATACCGGCCCAGAATTAAACCTCTCGCCTTATTTAACATTTTGTTGGCTGTCTTGCCATGTGTGATTACAAACAAAAAGAGGTCAAACCTGTCTTTTAGAAACCACCTGTCAATAGTAACCATATCCTGTCTGCAATGGCCACAAAAGTGATCTAATGCAGAGGAAAAGGTAGAGAACCTATGTAGAGATCACCTGTCTACACTCTACAGTGGCCTATTTTCTTAGTTCCATGGATGGCCACTATACACAGGTTTTTACTGTGTATAACAAATGACTCACTCGACCGCATGGTCAATATCATTTTCTGTTTTTATAATTGTCCTGATGTGTGTGTGCCTATTCAGCACCATATTTGTAGACGTGGCCGATCTTCCATGGGCTCCCTTAAATCATTGCTCGAGTCCTCTGGCTTGCTGTCCAGGCAGTCTGTTCACCTTGATACTGGTAGAACTTGATCTGTTGAATCAAGACAAAATACACAAAGCAAAACATACGTTACTATAGAAACTAGAAGTATTGGTTTAATTTTGAAAGGTGTGTGTACTTTCTACCACTCTGTGAGTGTCTATTTTGTTTGCTTCTAAAATTTAATTCCATGAGGTAATTATTGTTTCCTAGAATATTGCTTCATAAAATTTGAAAGACATTTAATTTTATCTTAGATATAATGTAAACAAATACAATAATTAAAAAATAACCTCGTTATAAATATAGCAGGGAGTTGTATTTTGTATGCCATAAATTCAATTGAGATATATATCAAATCTTTTCAACAAATGCAGTAATTATAATATTAATATTTACGAATAAGTGTTAGAATAGTACATACATCTAATATCACTATTTGTTATATAAATTGACAGAAATGTAATCATTTAAAAAAATTTGATTACCCGTTGGGTGTGATGATCCACGTCATGCATTGCCAATGGGTGAAAAGGAAGAGAGTTGACATGAAGCACACCTTAGCCGAAGGAATCTCCAACAAATGAAGCACCAGAATCAGACTGCTGTAAATGGAAGAAATTAACAAAATATCTACATTAATAATAAACAAACATAAATCCGATTATGAATTTGTTTATATCACAGTAAATACTCAATTCAAGAGCACTTAGACAGTGTCCATCGTTGGATTTTCGAACCATCAGTGCCAGTTCACCAAATAAAAAAGAGGAACATAGATATTAATCAGTAATTTGCTTTGAGACGAGTCTAAAATACTATAGTCTACATTCATAACTTCACATAGAATCCTACTAGTAGTAGCCTACTACCACAATAAACATAGATTCATGCAAAATTATCAATCATTTAAAAAATCATCTATCATCAACTATCATCTAGCTCAGCAGTTTCTGGACCCTGCACAAGCAGAATTTTTACTACTCTATTCATTGTCTCTAAACCTGAAAAACAGTCTCTATAGGCTATATATATTCCGACAGTTGCTCCACTGACCGCTCCATTTAGGGGTAGTACAGTATAAGTTTTTTTATTTTTAAAAAACAACAACACATAATAAACCACACAAAGAGTTGGTTATTTCTGACTAGACCAGGTCCAGCCACTATCTTAATATGGCCCTAATCTAATTATACGTAGTACGTACACGTACGTAACATGTACACAATTGGTTTATGAATGACCGTAATGAACCACCCAAGGCCAAGGGCAAGGCCAAGACCAAGTAACCAAGTTAATTCTTGGGCCACGACCGCTGGCACAGATTCCCATTGTCTACTGACTGTCTAGAATCTAGTGTGATTTGGATTTCTTTTTAAAAAGTTTTAATCACTTCACTTACCACAATCAGTCTGTGTTCCAGTGTTTCCAGATATTAGAATGAGAGCATGAGCCTGAGCCTGAGGACTGAGGACCGGCCTAGTCCTACCCTAATTCCTAGACCATCTTTGCCTTTTAAAAGCCAAGGCTTAGCCTTAGCCTTAGGCTTTGGTAGCTGGCCAGTACAAGTTGAAAATCACAGACTCGTATCAAACTTTATTCAATTTTAGTTAGATTTGAAAACTAGTATTTAATATTTAAACTTGTTTCTTCAATAATGTCTGACTAATTACTCAATTAAATTGATATTGAAACTTGACATGATGATACTGATCTTTATTTAGACTCTCGAAACCAACATTTAATGGCCTGACCATTCGTTTTTGTGTCTACAAAATCAAACTTTCGCTTATTATTAAGTTGCCTGAATTATGCAGCAGCAAGACGGTACCGTACTAGCTAGGAATAGTATGGTCCTACATACAATTTGTCCCCGCGGCTGGTGGCCCAGCAAAACACTAAATATCGCTATCTACCGTAGATAACGACCTACGCACAGTGGAAGGGTTAACTGACTAAAGCGTAAAACCTTATGAGGATTTTAGGCACACTTACCGATATTGCTGTAAACCTTTGATGGTTCAAATACTGCGTTCCGTTCCACTCAATATTCTGGACCCGATGCTCATAAAATTAGGCATTCAAAATGCCTCTTTGCGCCACAAAATGATTTCCAATTCCGATGATGGGTTGAGAAAGTTGTACTGTCGCACTAAATACGTGTGGACAATTTGACCGCAATAAATCAGCTGATTAGCGATACTTCGCGATATTATCGATACTTAATTATTCCTTACTGATAATTTCATAGACATTATGCATGGACAAACTTGACTAATAAGGCATATCCATTACTAAATAAGGTAAAAGTTATGACGAAATTCTTCATGAATATTCATCAAAATGTATTCTTCTGCGCATGTGCGATGAACTTTCGCTTTCCCTACAAATAATGTTGGATTAACAGTTAACCCGATCACTACGGGGACCGAGAATTCTCGGTCCCCGTTGCGCCTACTCATATACGGGAACCGAGATTTCTCGGTTCCGAGCAAGGGCTTTATTAATTGCATAAACATACATGTATGCATCTTGTAAGTACAATATAATTTGGCTAAATACAAAGATTGAACCCTTGGCTACATGTATATCAAGTTTCCCCGACTCTAGTTGCGTGATTATTGTTTTATTACAATTTTATCATGGTAATGCACAAGTCTAATTTCAGGATATTCGTATACAAACATATACAAGCCAGAATCATAGTTTTCACATAGAATTTCACTTCGCTGTCCCTATACTATGCATATCGATCGCCTCTATTGTGTGAACTACTTGACCAGCGAACTCACGCTAGGTTGAATAGAAGCAAATACAATGCCATGGTCAACCAGATATCGATCGGTTCTTTTGTGCGCTCCCAGTGGGGTAACTCGACCGGTCCGTAAAATAATCTCGTATATAGCTATTGAAGCAGTATATCTATTGCCGTGGTAAAAGGGTTAAAAGATATGAGGGAGGGCAAGCGAACAGCTCATGAATATTCAAGACCTAGATAAATCGCTTCAAATTTGACCCTTTTTTAACACGTAGTCTATGGAGAGTTACCCCCCCCCCTTGGTTTTTACCAGCAATGGCAATCACGTGACTAGAACGTGTGCGCCATAGAGCACTGCACAAATTTGATCGCGTGTGCATTTTCCTTAAACACATGATCTATGGGACGAACGCGAAACGAACTTTTAGTGTTAATTTTTTGCTAACAGCCCGGTCAAGTGATTGCGCGGGGATTGCGCGTGTTGTCCAAAACTATCATTTGTCAAATACAATGGTAAAACGATCTCATGAGGGATATAAATTTGACTATCACAAGAAGCCCATTCGTTAGTTGTATATTATCAACTCATTCAGGACTGTTATAATACCCAAATTGATCGTCTTTAAATGGATAAAAGTGCAATAGCTATATAATTAGTCTAACATTCTTTCTCTGTTTGTGTTTGCATTCTTATTTTACAGATTGTGGGACTATAGGAGTATGACAGATCACCATGGA